>JAODVM010350387.1:0-11201 GCA_025400095.1 Phenganax marumi
AAGGTATACTTCCCCAGAATATTTTAGTTATGTAGTATTGATAACGATAGACTTTACGGTATAAAGTATAAATTGTTACCGACATTAATTTTAGGTATATATAACAACTAGTGATCAATTGTGTCAACTGTGTTCAAAAAGAAATTTATAATAATAATATTATCATTTATAATTATAATTTTGTGTTTGCTATTTAAGACATTTGTGAATTTGTGAACAAGTAATTGCCAAGAATTCGATATTATGATTTATAAATCACTACGAATATTTTAATGGTTTCTAGCCCTCATGTAGTATCAACCGGCATACAGGTAAGGCAAACAGTAACGACTATAAATAATATGTTAATGATGATCAGACCATTGGTAAACTATCACCGAGAGTTGGGAGAGTTTATCATTTGTTCAAAGAGAGTGCTACCGGTATAATGCAAATTTGGTGATCTATTTGAGATTTTCATACACTATATTCTAATGAATCGGTGAATGGGCCTACTGACAACTACTTATGTTTTGTTGTACTTGCTGAAATTTGTTACATTACACTTCTATAAACTGTGTCCTAGACAAATTCGAGTCAGCGACTCACATTCAAGAAATAAGAACACCACTGCAAATGCTGTGCAAGGGTCTGCAAGCGGGCGAGGAAGCAGGAGGGGGCGAGGGGCTGCACTCTGCCCAAAAAATTAATCTTGGGGGGCTGAGACATCTTTTGCTCTCCCCAAAAAATTAGTCAACTTAAAATTAAGATGGCCAAGCAATTTGCAAGTTGCGATGATCGTAGACGGGCCTTTTTTGGCAGTTTCAGTTAAATTATATTAAGACCTTGATTCCCAAGTCGCTAATAGTGTAGTTTAAGATAACCTGACCAAAATGAAGTTTATGAAATGCAAAAGTGCTTGAAAATGGTCATTTCCAGCGATCTAAAACCATAAATTCTCAAAGTTTTCTTGCTCAGTGCCAACCATGGTGGCGCCTCTTGAGGATTGACCCCCCAATCCTATCAAGCATCCTACGCGCCTGGCAAGAGATGAAAATGAAC
Organism: Phenganax marumi; assembly: GCA_025400095.1. Classification (NCBI taxonomy): domain Eukaryota; kingdom Metazoa; phylum Cnidaria; class Anthozoa; order Malacalcyonacea; family Clavulariidae; genus Phenganax; species Phenganax marumi. The sequence continues at coordinate 1,042 of JAODVM010350387.1, forward strand.
AACACACCTAAAGGACAACAAGATATGGTACGAGAGGGACTTTTAGGTATGAATGTGTCTGTAATTTTAGGTATAAAGTATAAATGACCTCATAATAGTTGGTATAAGGTATAGTCAACACCCCCCTAACAGGGCCTCAATATTCTAAACAAGTCTGCTGGCGATTTCCAATCAGACTATTATTGAAACATTTTCGTGCCTGAATGTGAGTGTCAAAAACGATTAAATGCACGCACCCTTGAGAAGTACATGCACTCCCGCATTAGTCATTGTTCTGGATCGGAGACTTGAGTATTTGATAAGTTGGAATTTATATTTTTAAGCGTTCGCAGATATGGTTTTGACTGGTTATTTTATATGAATAAGTTTTGATAATTTCTTTTTTTGATGATTCGAATATCGAAAAATACCATTGAAAAAGTAATTCCTCCTTCTAGTCATGTAAATATGAAATCGTTTACATCGATGTAAGTAGGTTGTTGAAGGCTGTTGAATTCCCATTTCCTCTTGTTTTTAAACACCTTGCATATAAAGTCTTACGGGGATACAGGCGTAATAATCTTGTCAACAAAAAATTCATGACCATGCTTGACTGTTTTTACCTTTGTCAACCTTTCGTCATCAATTGATTTCAAAATCTGAATTTTCTCTCGATGTTTCACAGATTTCTTCGCCTCCACTTTAAGAATATTGACGATCTCATCATTTCTACATTCCAATTTGCCCTCTTTTTGCACATCGACCTTATACTTCAGCAATGTTTGAACGATCTGGGTATGACCCTTTGAACATGCTATACTTAGAGGAGAACAGTTTTCATAACCACTGCGTTTATCAACATTTTCTACAATTCCACTTCTAAGCAGATAGTCTACAAATAACTTGTCACCTCTTTCACAAGCCAAACATATAAGGGAATACCCAAAATGTTTATCTTCATTTTCTCCATAAGCTCCGTTTTGGATCAAATGCTTAAGAACCTCAAAGCGACCATAGTTCACAGCAACATGACAAGCAGTTCTCCCCCACTTGTCTTCAAGATTTACATCAGCACCATGTTCAACTAAACATTTGACAATTTCTAAAGAACCATCTTTTGCAGCAGAATGAAGTGAAGTTCCATGCTCATTTCTCTCATGATTTACATGAGCCCCATGTTCAAGAAAATATTTGACAATTTCTAAAGAGCCCCTTGAGGCAGCCCGATGAAGTGGAGTTATTCGATCCTCATGATTTACATCAGCACCATGTTCAAGTAAATATTTGACAATTTCTAAACAGCCACTTGAGGCAGCCATATGAAGTGCAGTTCCACTAAACTTGTGCTCATGATTTACATCAGCACCATGTTCAACTAAATATTTGACAATTTCTACAGAGCCCCTTGAGGCAGCCCGATGAAGTGCAGTTAGTCGATCCTCATGATTTACATCAGCACCATGTTCAACTAAATATTTGAAAATTTCTAACGAGCCACTTGAGGCAGCCATATGAAGTGCAGTTCCACTAAAGTGGTGTTCATGATTTACATCAGCACCATGTTCAACTAAATATTTCACAATTTCCAAAGAGCCACTTGAGGCAGCCCAATGAAGGGCAGTCATTCGATCCTCATGATTTACACCAGCACCATGTTCAACTAAACATTTGACAATTTCTAAAGAGCCACGTGAGGCAGCCCATCGAAGCGCAGTTCTTCGATCCTCATGACTTACACCAGCACCATGTTCAACTAAATATTTGACAATTTCCAGAAAGCCACATAAAGCAGCCAAGTGAAGATAACTTATTTCCCACTCATCTTTGACACAGTCAAGATCAGCTCCATTTTCAGCTAAAAACTTTACAATATCTATTGAACCAGCTTTAATTGCAACATGAAAAACAGTTTTCGACTTTTGACCTTTCACTTTTACAAAATCGTTCACATTGGACTTCTTTTCCACCAAATACTTCACCAAATCCAATCTTCCTGATTCCACTGCAATAGACAATGCTGTTTTACCATTCTCGCTTCTTTCATGAACATCAGCTCCATTTTCAATGAACTGTTTCACATCTTCAAGGCTTCCCTGATCACATGCTTCCCACAGACTTGTCATATTCGTAAACCTACCAGACAGCAAAAGAAATTAGTAACTGACAAAAAGTCCTTATAGTGGTGATGCTTGAATAAACTTTACCGAGATTAAGAATAATTTATTTCACTTTACTGACTCGTTAAAGAACTTTAGCAATAAAACGTTCAGGTTTCAAAACTATACTGTACAATTATTGAAAAAATGACGTAATTAGAATGTAACAATAATTTTCAGTGTCAATGTGACCATGTTTGTCACTAGGTTCGTCAGTCTATTCGCCTGCTTCCACACCTTACCCCAAAGCCCTGGGGAAACTAGGAAACATTGTTGCGGAAACATTGTTTCGTGTTGACATTGTGGTATTCCAAGGAATAATTTAGATAATCTTAATAGTACAGTTAAGTATATAGAACATCGGACACGTGACTGTACATGAGTTGATTCAGTTGAACGTTTTTCCGCCATTAATCGTTGTCGATATACTCTCGAAGAAAGTCATCATTTTTGAGCCTCTTTTAGTTTTCTTTCCGAAATAAATTATATAGTCTAACGGGTTATGGGCCTAGGACGGCCAGTAGCTTAACCATGGCCAGTCAAACGATAAAATGATTAGTTTTTAACGGAAAAGCTGAGGACTGTCCAGCATGGAGTACGAAGCCATCACGTACATGCAGACCAAAGGTTTATATAAAGCGTTTCTCGGGAAAGTAGTCTTAAGCCTGGTTCTCATATGCCGTCGATGACCGGCGGCGTTCATTGTCCTTGGTCGCTGAAGCTTGAACTCTTTTGTTTAGTTTCTTCTCCAATGATCAAACGCAAAGAAGGTCGCCGGCATCGGCGGTATATGAGAACCAGGCGTTACCAGAGAAAATTGCACCGTTAGTGGAAGATGCGACGAATCCACGAAAGACCGAATGGGAAGCAAAAGTATATGAGATAAAATCAACAAATCGAGAAAATTAAAGAAAGAAATAATGCGGTATGGTGTCATATTGCTCAAGCCCTCGATAATGACAGCCTCTTGTACATACGGCATGACTGCCTATCATCAGATGGTGTTGGAGACGGAGCAAAAGCGTGGCGTCTAATACAACAGAGATATCCCAATGTTGAAAAGCCAACTGTCGTAAGCCTAGTTCGTCAAATATCTCCATTGCAATTGGGTGAGCATGAAGGGTTATCCGAATATTTTATTCGAGAGCAAGAATTAATGGCCCGACTTACCGAAGCTGGTGAGAATATATCAGAAACACTATTCAATGCTCTGGTTATAAACGGACTCCCAGAAAAATACGAACACTTTGTCGTACAAGAAAGTTTCAACCCAGCAGCTAACTTCTCTGAATTAAGCGAACACGCATACAAAATTATGAAGACAGTCGAGTCCAAAGAAACCAAGAAGAAAATAGTACAGCAACAGCAATGCATTCTGGTAACACAACAGGTAGATATAAAGGCCCAATAAAACCAAAGGGAGCTTGTTTTGTCTGCGGATTTCCTGGTCACTTTGCCAAACGATGCAGTAAAAGGAGTTCAGCGTTCTGTTCAAAGTGCAAGAAAAAGGGTTATTTACCAAAGGCATGCAGAGGTCCAAGCAAAAATGAAGAGTGCAACAAAAGAATCAATTCCATTTTCATCATATTCTCAATGTATGAACAGTGAAACTGGAACTAGCAGTACCACTGGAAGAACAAATCATCTCATCATTGATACTGGTTTTGCAGACCATATCATCACTCAAAAGGAGCTGTTCGAAAACTTGCGTCCTTGCAATGTGAAGAATGTCAAAGATCCAAAAGGCAACCTTGCATCTGTTGAAGGAACCGGCGATGTGCCAGTGAAGCTTCAATCAAAGAATGGAAAAGAAGTAGAGATGATCCTCCATAACGTCCTCCATGTACCAAATTATGAAGTGAACCTACTTTCTGTGAACGGTTCATTCAAATTCGGACAAAAATTTGTGTTTAACCAAAACAAAGCAAAGTTGATGTTAGATCATGGCCCAGAGATCGATCTAACTGAAGACACAGGTTTATTTTATCTGAAGATTACCTCCCAAAAGCACAGTGCCTATAGTTCAACCACCTGCGACCCAGATAAGAGAACAATTAAGGGAGATAGCAGATTGCGGCATCAACGTTTGGGACATCTGAATAAGGACGATGTCAAGCGTACCGTTGGCTGCGAAGATAATCTAAAAAAAGTATGTGAAACATGCGCTCTTGGGAAGCAATCCAGTAAATCTGTACCAAAAGAAACTCAGAACAAGTCCAAGAAACCTCTTGAACTCATTTACTCAGATATTCTCGGTCCGTTCGAAGAGCCTAGCCTCAATGGATCCAGATATGCAATTACATTTATTGAGAAATACTCGAAATATTCAGTAGTAAAGTTTATGAGCAAGAAATCCCAAGCTTTGGAAAAATTCAAAGGATCGCCCGCTAGACTGCGGACAGACAATGCAACAGAATACACATCAAAGCAATTTAAGGATCAATACAGAGATTCAAGAATAAGGCAAGAATTCACTGTGCCTGAAACCCCACAACAGAACGGAGTAGCGGAACGCTTTAACCGAACTTTGGTTGAAATGGGACGATGCCTATTAATCCAAGCAAAATTATCTAAGCGCTGTTGGGTAAGAGCTTTGTCTGCAGCAGCTCATCTAAGAAATCTCACAGTTAGCCCTAAAAGCAACGAAAGTAAGAGTCCCTTTGAACTCTTCACCGGAAGACCACCGAGGCGAAACCATCTACGAGTTTTTGGTCGCACAGCATACGTCATGAAGAGAAAGGTCAACTTAAAGAAGTTGGATTCGAGATCCGTAAAAGCCAAATTCATCGGTTATGATGACAGGAGCACTGCTTACATTCGGCAAGAATTCAATTCAAAGAAAGTGATCAAAGCACGCAATGTTATTTTCAAGGAAAATGAAATCCAACCATTTTCAGCAAAGGAGATCATAAATCCAGAAACACTAAACCTTGTGAGTCAGAACTTCGATTTTGACGCTGATCCTTCAAATGATAACGGCACGGAGAAACCAGTCCAGAATAGAGTGGGGGAAAACGATGCAACGATACCTGTTCTGCGATATCAGCAAGAAGCTGAAGAAAACCCCGAGGAAGATGAAATTCTACGTCCAAGAGAAAGCAGAAACCGGCGCCCACCGGAAAGATATGGATTACCCTACACGTTCAGCACAAGGAAAGAAGAAAACGTGCAAGAACCCAAGTCGTACATTGAAGCAGTCAATTCACCGCAAGCGGAAAGGTGGAGAAAAGCTATGAAGGCGGAGTATGATTCACTAATAGACAATAACACTAGGACAATAGTGGAGGAACCAGAGAATAAACAAGCCTACCTGTAAAATGGGTGTACAAGATAAAATACGGAGCAAACGGTGAAGTCGATAAATTCAAGGCGATATATGTAGCCAAGGGTTATGCTCAAAACGAAGGTTTAGATTTTTGATACATATGCTCCAACATGTAAACCGGAAACCTTCCGAATCCTGGTAGCAGCGACGGCACAAAAGGATTTACATTTTGGACAAATGGACGTGAAATCAGCCTACCTTCACTCCAACACAGAAGAAGAAATCTACCTGGAGCAACCTAAAGGTTTTGCCAAGAAAGCAAACTCGGGACAAAAACTAGTGTGCAAACTAAACAAATCAATCTATGGTTTGAAACAGGTTGCGAAGAATTGGTATGAAGCACTGACAAGCTCACTTCTCAAAGCAGGATTCAAACGAAGCTGTACCGACTATTGTTTGTTCTTGAGAAAAGAAGAAAATGGGACATTTTCGTATGTGTTACTTTGGGTAGATGATATTATAGTGGCTAGAGCGAGTGAAGAAGCAGATAGCAAAATTAAGTCAATGTTAAATGAAAACTTCAAGATGGACGATCGTGGCACATTACACTGGTTCTTAGGGATGCAAATCCTACGATCGCACGACAAGATTACTGTTGACCAGAGGAAGTACATTGAGACTGTTCTTCAACGATTCCGCATGAGTGGTGGCAAACCAATGGCAACACCTGGAGAAGTAAATCTGAAGCTAGTAGAAAGCAACAAAGACCAGAAGTTCCGAAGCTGTATAGAAGTTTAGTTGGTTCTTTTCAATTTATCGGCAAGCAGACGCGTCTAGACATCGTACATATTGTCAATCAGCTGTCAAAGATCCTAGATAAACCAGATACATCACATTGGAAAGCAGCGAAGCACATGCTGAGGTACCTCAAAGGAACAATCGATTTGCGATTAACCTTCTTGAAGAATTCCAACCTGAATGTTATTGGTGACTCAGACGCAGATTGGAGTGGTGATCTGAACGATCGCAAATCAACAACAGGTTATTACTTCAAATTCGAAGGAGACGGCGGCGCAATCAGTTGGGAGGTGAAGAAACAGGCAACTCTTGCTCTTTCGTCAGCGGAAGCAGAGTACCAAGCGATGGCAGCGGCTGTACAAGAAGCTATCTAATTACGAGCACTAATGAAAGATATTGGTTGTTCAATGGAGAAACCGACTGCAATCGGAGAAGACAATCAATCCTGTATAAAAATGTGTCATAATTCTGTGATGCAGAAACGATCAAAACACTTGATACGAAATTACACTTCATTCGAGAAGGGTAGAAAACAAAGAAGTGAAGATTCATTATGTTCCAACTGAAGAAATGACAGCGGACATTCTTACCAAGTCACTACCTCGAGTAAAAGTAGTAAAACACCGAACAGTCGCTATTATTAAGGAAATAGAAACCTGTTAGACTCACCACTGTTAAAGAAAAGCTGAGTCTGAGTGGGGGTGCTGACATTGTTGTATTCCAAGGAATAATTTAGATAAACATAATAGTACAGTTAAGTATATAGAAAATCGGACACGTGACTGTACATGAGTAGAGCGTTTTTCCGTCATTAATCGTAGTTGATATACTCTCAAAGAAAGTCATAGTTTGTGAGCCTTTTTTAGTTTTCTTTCCGAAATAAATTACATAATCTAACATTTCGTGCCAATGTTTCGTCATGTTTCCCAACATGGGCAAACACTTAGAAACAATCTTCTGCAACAAAAATAACACTTGGGAAACATAAAATTTGTCTGAATTTTATAGGAAAGAAAATTTGCTTCACGGGAAGCAAATTTGTTTCCGCAACAATGTTTCTAACCGTATTTCTTATATTTTGCCCCCAAACGTTATCTAGCCCCGCCTTTATTTAGTCCCACGTAGAAACCTGGGGCTCGTTGTTTAAAGCGTGTTTAGCTTAAACAGTGGATAAGTCAGAATTTAAAGACACTCCCGTACATCTTCTAAACCTTTCAAATCAAATCTTACGTAGTAAAACAATGTGGAAATACAAAAAGATTGTATCCAGTTAAAAAACATTCCATTTAATCATTCAAGGAGTAGATAAATACTATCTCTACTTTGAACATATCCACCGTTTAAAGCTTAAACATGCTTCACACATCCAGCCCCAGGCAAAGGAAATAAGTCCCCACCGTCTATAGCGCGGAACTTCTTATTGATGACAGCAATGAAGAACTGGACTGACTGCATGTAGTATGATGCACAATGCACATATGTTGTTTTTATAAATAAATGTACATGAACTGAATTGGTATTTTTAACAAATACAAATTGATCTATAGATGCATGTGTCTGTGAATTAGCATTATTTACGGCACCAATTTCAGGTGAACATTTATTAACCCCCCAGTCGCTATTTAGCCTCCTCTTCTAATAAGCCCTCACTTAAAAGCTAGGAAAAGAAATTAAGCATCCTGGGGGCTAAATAGAGAAATACGGTACTTTGCCCAGGGCTTGATTTACACGTCTAGATAAATTTACACTTCGGGGGCCGGTTGTTCAAAAGTGGGTTGGCAACTAACCCAAGTTTAATTTAACCCACCGTTTTTATTGCCCCATTTTGAAGCACTGCTAGTTTTGAAACTTTGAGGCATTAAATTACTCATTAAGGGAAACATTTTGAGAAAAAATTTTATCAAAAATTTAACTTAGACAAATTTGAAATCGAGGTTGAAGTTATCCTTTCACAAAGGGTTAAGCTAACCCACCTTTGAACAACCGGCCCCTGGGGCCGATTGTACGAAGCGCGTTTAGCTTAAATGGTGGATAACCTCAAAATATAAATCGCATTCAGGCATTCCTTGAACACAAAAACTGAAACTTTTATAACTGCATACTATAATTATATGACTATAGTTTTAGCGCATAACATTAGATTAAAAAAGATTCAGAAGTTGCGTGGGAGTGGGAGTGTTCTTAAATTCTGACGTATCCACCGTTTAAGCTAAACGGGCTTCATACAACCGGCCCCTGTATATTTATAATACATAATTATGTAAGACATCACATCCCCCAAGTCTGCCCTAGACAAGACATAAATATCAGATAGCAATAAAGCATTAGAAACATACTGTTTTATATTGTAAACACGTTGGTCTAATATTGCCCTTGTACGCACATTCCGAAGACGAAAGGAGAACATTTCTCTACACTGTTGCCCAATGTATGATGATATAATCTATCAACACTCACCAACTTTAAAATTCTACATGAATACAGACTTCAAAAGACCCAAAAATTTATTATGAACCGATTGCTTTACTTCAGCAGTGGCAAGAACAAATTACTCTTTGTTGCAAATGTGGTTCAAATTTCAGAAGTTGATATTCCATCACTCAAATTTCCTGCTTAAAATTTCCTTAATTTCCTTGAAATTGGTTGCAACTTCCTGGAAATTTCCTTGGTCAACCAAACTTACGTATTTACGTTTATAGAATGATGTGGGCCAACTTTCTATTAGAAGTTTTTTGATGGAATGGAGCAATAATGTATTTACTCCTTGTTTACATGAGTTTGATTTCAAGGTCTCAGGAGATTTGTGGGAGTGATTTTGAATCCTGACTCACTCACCGTTTAAGTTAAACGGATTTCGAACAACCAGCCCCAGTTTTATTGGTACGACTGTAAAATGGGGAAAGTTGGCAACCCTGCTGAAATATCTTTCAAACAGGGTTGTAACAAATTTCGTGCTCTGTCTTCTGAAATATCTTGTTGCTATTAGTCTTAAGTTTTGTGACGTCCTATATATCGTCTGTGTAAAGGCTCCTGTAGTTGGCGTAAGCTGTAACGCGTTCCCCATCGCCCTGGCTTTCGATGCTCGTGGGATGTTTTTCCTAAGCTGCCCATTTATAATATGTGAACAATAGTTATTCGCAACAACGATATTGGTTCATTCTGCTAGAAAACAATATCCACGTGATGTGATACTAGTGCCCATATTTTTGCATAAACGTAAGTTAACATAGATAACGAGAACTGCGGAGTTTCCAAACCATCGAAGTCAATTAACTATTGTCACCGGGGTCTTTTTCGACTTTCTTGTACACAAAGTATACGCGCTGTGTGAGGGCCCCGACGACGAGCAGCAGGATTTTGAGAACGTTGAACAAATGCCAATTCACCTCGTAAATTTCGTATTACTTTTTATTTAACCGACTTTATCACTTCTACAACATCCGTTGGTGCTGAGGTGTAGGTGTTTCAAACACAGTCAGGCCAAGACGAACTTGATATTACAATATAGCTATATAGATATACTCGAGCAGGCATTTACATATGACACGAAGATGATTAATTATTACAACTAAAAGCAAACACAGAAAACTAAAGTACAGGACAAGTGTCTCAGCAAAGCACTATATAGCATAGTGCAGGAATTGATACAAGCCAGCAACTGCAATTAGAGTTTCCTAATACTATGATTAATTCTTTTGAAGCAGTAGAAATATGTAAACCAAGATTGTTTTCCATTTAAACAATTTTCCACATAGACCTGGGTTTCCGTGATTACGCACTCAACAATCCATAAACTCCAACCAACAGTTGGAAATTTAGACTGGTATCATCAATATTCTGTTATCGAGATTATAATTAGACTTTTGAAGTCACCGTCTGCTAGCCGACAGCTAGAAGCAAATTAATTCAGACTGGAATTCTCCGGCCTGACTTTTTTCATTTTCATTCAAAGATGCTGTCGA
>JAODVM010350498.1:0-11200 GCA_025400095.1 Phenganax marumi
CTGGGGCCGGTTGTACGAAAGGTGGATAGCGCTATCCACCGGATAGTGATTTTTTAAAACATTCGTAAAATTTCTCACCAATCGTTATAAAACAAGATTAAGACAAATATTCATAGACTAAAGGCCGCTAAGTTTATCTTGTTAGCCAATACGAAAGTTTCGCCGTTTTCTGTCCAATTTTACGAGAGTTGAAAAATCCACTATCCAGTGGATAGCGCTATCCACCTTTCGTACAACCGGCCCCTGAAGTAATAAAAAGTAAAAATATCTCATTGCCCTACTTTCGTAACAATCGTTTTGACTTCGTTGCCGTCAAGTAGAGACTTAGCAGTTGTGAACGTCATATCTAATCCCAAAGTGACGATCTCAAGCTCTCCATACACCACAGACAACTGAAATAAGGAAATATTACACGTAGAAACGTTCCTATATGCGTATAACTCTTTACTGCAGTATTAGAGCGAACATTTTCATACATACGTACATGCACTTTTCACATACGTGAAATCATAATTTTATGTGTAAACCAGTCGTTTACCTGGACACTTCCAGCATCTTTGCTGACTGTTTGGCAGAAAGATCCCCAACCAGAACCAACGATAAAGAAACATTTGAAGTTTTCTGCATTACAAGTTGGAGCAAAGTTGAGTGCTAACGCCTTTTCACCAATACCAAGAATGTTCCATGTCTAAAACATTATACAGATACAAATGCGATCGAAGCATACTCTTCAGAGACAATCTAGCTTTTCAGAAAAACAAATGAAATGAAAATCATCTTTCACCACGCATTTCAAAACACTGGAAGCGACGTTTTTAATATCTCCACTTATCAAACCTTGGTCCTTACCATTCCTGAAGCAATTTCAAAATAAAGAAAGGCGGCCATTGCTCGGGCGTAGTGATCACCACATTCAATTTCATTCCACGGACTTCGTCTTGTTCCGTCGTACTTATCACGACATTCTTCAACCACTGAAACAAAAGCACTGCAATGAATCGTCAAGTAAAGCTTAAATAATCTTCTTCAAAGCTCGTTTTATTGACACAACGTTAAACAAGACGCGATACAACCCAATGCATGCAATCAATACAAACCCTGGTACGCCGCATCAGTTAATTTCTCATACAGAAGTAAACCAGCAAAAGAATGTTCTAAGCCAGACCATGCACCCTACGAATAGCAGTACTTAGTATCATTATGCAGCCACCGGCAGGTTTCAACCTCAGTTTGTCTGTACATTCGTTATTTTTTGTGGGTTTCAGGCTGCTTTCCAAGTAAAAGTTTAAATTGTAATAATACCTATCTTATAAACAATTGGAAGAATTGTTTAGAATTTTGAATTTTACTTAGTTACTGTACGTGTCTATTTGTTGGTGTATTTTGTAAACTATAAAACTTTAAAGGATTTACACTTTTACGAGCCTGTTAAAAACGCATAACTAGAACGGGGCCTTCAGTAAGCAACCTGCTCAACATGACTTCAAGTTTCCTAGCGCGTCCGCAAGTATTACCTCATGACTATAACGCAAAGGCACTTTGGGAACTTTCTCACCAGCGTCCACATCCCAGTACGTAATATGCAATCCTGCATCTCGCTGATCAAAAAACACTCGAGGGGACTGTGTTTCTACATTGACATATTTAAACACAAGATGGACAATGATATATTTGCTGATCAACTCCTACGCTTCGGGTGAAGTTGCAGTGAAGTTGCAGATAGCGTGCTTCTATACAAAATCCAAGCAAAACAAAGGACACTTCAATAAACGTACTCGGGTCAAAGGATGTAACATGGTTCCTCTTAAACACTGACAACAAATGTGATAGAATGTGATCTTTAGGAAGCAGGTAACCCAAGCCAAGAGAATGAGACCACCATTGGCCAACCAACGCATCTATAAATGTTCCTATAAACATTGTACTACGATATCAAAAAGTTCGAAAGTAGCAAGCGTAACAAGCGTACATATACTATACTCACCACAACCCAGGGATTCTTCTGGGTGCGACTGAGGGGTAACCTGGATGTGAACAAAGTATTGAATGTAATGGACTGGAACAGTGGACTAAGCTACCAGTACTTTTCGCAATTACTTCGTAGCTACGTCGACATGATATTGAGACGTCAATAAACACGGAAATGTATAGACTAATTTTGGCCCCTCTGCCTTATTTTTGATGCAGTGAGTTGAAGGTTCGTGTGTGTACCTGCGTGTACCACGATCCGTTTTGAAAGCAATAAGTGTCAAGGTTCTTTGAACCAATCACAAAACGTTGGTGATATTCTTGGGCAACGTCCTAGAAACAAACACAAACATACCAGGTGAAACAGGTGCTTGAAATGATACTTTAAAACAGAAACAGCTTTTCTGACTTTAGTAGGAAAGTACATACATCTTCATTCATTAATTTTGCCATTTCTTCAGCCGCCCTGGGAAAGTAATAGATCAGGGGTAAAACACACTAAGTTAACTGAGGAATCACAAGTAAAAAACCATAAACTGAATTTCGTGAGTCGTAAGGTGATTGCAACATTGCCGAGGGTGTCTCAAAAGAAAAACGGGCCAACGACTTCCTGCCACACAAACTGCACAAAATTCAAATTATCCTGCCTCACTCTACACATAAAAAACATACCTTAATGCACACAAGTACAAGCATCCAATGAAAGTATCTATGCCATAGGTAGCCTGATCATAAGTGCAAGGTTGGGCGCCAGTTATTAAACCTGAAAAAGTACAAACAAAAGATAAATGGCCGCGCAGATTCCTTAATCTGCAGCGTCAATAAATAGTGAGGTCAACTACTGAAATTTTGTTGTGCACAGAAGATCGTCGCTGCAAATCACAGTAACCCGGAAACATAAGCTTAAGCGTGAATAGAATGACTTATAACTTCAATGACTTCTAATAGTACATGTCTTCTCATGACTGCGCCTGCAAACTGAAGTCCATCAGACCTTGCTTTTGTGGATCGAGACTGGTCATATATCGTTTCATCATTGCTTTGATTTTCGGCCAAATCTTGTTAACGAAACTAAGCGGAGCACCCTGACGGATCTAAAATAGTAAAACATCGTAAATGTAGCCTCCTCCGCAGACAACTCTGAAGAGCAAAAATGAGGCAGTGTGGGATTCCTGCGTGGTGTGTTTGGATGTACGATGCTTGTGTTCGCAGATTGTGATTGATCTGGTATTGTTGTAGTGGTCGTGTTGGACTAATTTCTCGTAAATTTACATGTTTCTGACAATGTTTGTACCTCACGGTATGTTTTCAAGACTGTCCCCAAATCTCCATCCACACAAATTCGAGTAGATGCCAGATTAACGGTATCAGCATCGCACCAGTTCCAGTCCTCCCACTCGCGCTTCACCAACAGTGGCATTGTGGTACGGCTATTCACAACAAAATATACAGGCATAAAATCTTCACAAGGTAATTAAAATAACGCCGTAACAAAAAGGAAGATTTCTGTAGAAAACAGCTAACATTTAGAAGCACATACCATTTACTGAAATGAAACATCTCTTAGGCTCTAACATTCAACTAACCTCGGTATGATAGCGTTTGGTGCCATATTGTAAAGAAGATCGATATTCCTCATCTTTCGCTCAAGATCAGGAAAGCACCTGCACAAAAAAAAGAATTACACATTTATTAAAATCTTCGCAGTAAGAAAACGGGTTTAAAATTTTACAAAGGCATGACATTTTCATAAATTGCATGCACGACAATATACTTATTACATTAAAAATAAATCGTTACAAATTACTGTATTGCAGTTGTTGTACACAATTGTACACAATTGTATGCATATTGCTTTGTTCAACGTTACATACAAGTAATGTAAAAAAACTGATCAATAAGCTTGTTGATTTTCCCTCTCTATACAAAGGCGACAGTTCAGCTATGTTTACCATTGGGCTGTGCGTGCGAAAACTGAGAGATACCAAAACTTACTTCGCAACAGCCATTTCATAATTCAAGACATGAGTGCAGTTCATTGGGCAACAGCCTAAACAGAATATAATGCTCAGCATGCATGCAACACACAACCCGCTGCACACACAAACGGTGTGATCCCAAATAAAACCGTATTCGTGAGCTGACAGCAATGCAAACAACAAGCGCCACGTAGGGCCCTGGAAACGAGGACACATCTGCATCCGTGCAACGTGAAACATTTATATGTCATACCGCTCACCTGCTTCTGCCGAACAACCTAAGAAAAACCAGAACAAGACAAATTAACTTATGACTAAAATTTACGGTGGACAGTGTTTGGAAATTTTATTTCACACCTAACTTTATATCCATCTAGCATCCAGTCATGTTTAAAGTTAGGTTAAGTCGGTGTTGCTCTCTCTTAAGGCAACGTAGAACTTCTAATGGCATAATACAATACTTTGAGAAACACTCCCGCAACTGACCTTCAAAACAATACAAATTAGAATCTTCAAGCCACATGAATGTCGGAGACCTTGAAACATTCAAATAAAAAGTAAACATGTTGCAACGTTTGATATATGTTTTACACTGACGTTTTTAAGCTATACCTCAATACGGAAATGCGACCAGCAGCACTGTCAATAAGATGCCAGGGCATCGTCGAATTAAACATTACGTCACGAAACTGTCGAGTAAGCTTGGTAAGTCTTCCAATGTTCCCTCCAGTATGTGATACAACCTGTATTCATTAGACAAAGACTTGTGATCTGATATCCAATGCATGACCAATAGATAATTACAGAAATTCCCATTCATACACACACAAATTGAACAAACATGGTATACGTCCCCCAAAATGTTATAAGTTAACGATACTGTACTTGTTTCACATCGGTCCAAAGTTTGTTATAGTAATTCCCCAAGTAATAATAACTTTTTGAATCAGCAACTGGTCCCCACTCGCCCCATTTGCAATATCTACAATTAGACAGTAACGCATGCAGAAGATATTAACTCAAAAAAAATATCTAAAACAAATTGATGCAGTAGAGTGCCACTGTACCAAAACATGTATAGAATACCTGTACGGAAAATGCCACGATAAAACAAAGGTGAAAGTCTACGAGACAAAACAAGTTCAAGCTGATAGCTACGAGTGCCATGCAGTTCATTGAACTGTTGTAGAATTACTGTATTTTTCGCTGGGAGGGTATTAAGTTGAGTAAAAGACAGTGAACAACTGCACAAATAGGTGCTAATTCCTCTGATGGGCATATACACTCGCTCCCGAGTCGTTATAATCAGATTCTGAGCAGTCATACCTCGCTTTCTTTGGCCTTAATTTCTCTGCAACAACTAAGCGCTCCAATCCACGTCTTTAAATCCTGCATAAAAGTGTTCAAACTTCGAAGTCAGACTACAAACAATTATACAAAATCACGGTAACAGCGTACGTACTATAGCTGGTGCAACTGGTGGCCACCGATCTTAAAAATTTATCGTACATTGGATTATATCTTACATCAGACACTCCCATTTCTCCTTGACCCGACAGCCCAGTAACTGAGGTAAAATTTTGCCACATTTTTTTCACATCAGTAAACTGCAGCAAGCACGAGTTGACATCTCCATCTTTTTTCAATACTAATCAAGAAATAGTCAGAATTATGAAAAGCAACGACATAACTACACCTTAACCAAGATTCTGATCACCATCGAAGAAGATAGAAACATCGAATTGTAGAGAATTATACAGAGAGAATTTCAACTACCAGAGAATGAAAAATTTTTTCGTATACAGTTGTTCACAGACCTCCAATAGATAACTCTCCATTAGTACTACATCTCTCATCTAGTTTCGTATTGTTCATGTAAATACCATAATAACCACTAAAAAAGGGAAAAACAAGGACTAAAAATTCTGCAACTGCGAGGCTCCTTATAGCCTCGTTCGCAGGCCTCTCCTATGAGTGATAGCTAAAATCAATAGATAAAATCTCATGCTTGTTAAAATCGTGTTCATCAGAATTCCGAGAATATCAGGGAGCGTGAGCACAGGTACATCCTGTTGGAATGTCTGCGCAAGACGCCAAGCTTCTTATGTCAAAACGAACTATAAGATCACCTGATTCCCTGGTACTCAGGTACATCACCCGCATCTGTGTTTCCACCGTAAGTATAAAGAGTATTCTGATTTCCTCCGGGAGTGTTAGGCATTTTATCTATTGTATAGAAAGAAATCAAATCAGGTTATAATATTTTATAGTTCATTTTATACGATCGTACGTCATCTTTAATAGAACTACACCAGATTCCTACAAATTCGTGAAGAAAAACCAGAACGGAATTCCGGACTCTCATAGCATTCGTACGTTCGTTTGAAGAAAAAACTTCGGTAGTTTAACTAATCAGCGCCTTTCTATAAGCCCGTTCTCCACTACGCGAATTTTTTCGAGCGAAAAATAAATCCAGCAACGTGATTCGCTAGCAAAATAATTTGCCGCGAAATAGTCGAAAACGAGCCAATCACATTGCCAGATTTCTTCTTCGCGCGAACAAATTCGCGTAGTGGAACACACGCTGGAAAAGTTTAAATTGTAGTAAAACCTATCTGATAAAAAACCGCAACAACAATTGTACTATAGAACCTTGAATTTTAAACGTCTAGAATTTTAAATTATCTAGTTGTTCGTGCATTTTTGAAAACTATAAACTTGGAAAGACTCAAACTTTGTGTCAACGAGTCACGAAAAAACAGCCTTAAAGGAAAATTTCTCTCGTTAGCCAAGGACGTTGTGTCTCTGAGCAAACACATCCAATACAGGTACAAACCCGTTGAAATAGTTGATTTTCCATCCCAGCCAATGAAATTCAAGAGTGAACTTAACATTGTCACCTAAAAATATTATAATTCTGTAACAGTCGCAAAATTCTTATAACGTACAAATTCTTACAACGTACATGGACGAGTACACAGCCATGGTTGAGGAACTCGCAAACCTGAAAGCGCTGGCTTGATTGAACAGTGCTTTTTTCAGTAAACCTCTTTATTAGTGGAAGATAACATAGTTCATCCCTCACCTTGACTGAGTTGTCAGAAGGGTTAGTCACTGTGTAGTTGAATATGATCATAGGTAAAGCACTGTCGTTTGAACTTAACGGAATACAAGGATTGAAAGCTTCAAGATGAACTTGCGCGGGCACTTCATCACTTTGCACATCAACTATTAAACGCAATAAATCAAGTCTTTGAATTTGTAACACAGTAACAAACTTTTCAACCATGGTTATTTATTAATGCTGTACATGACGTCATTAACATGTACAAACTGACTCAAATCTAGCATGAAAACTGCAGAAGAGCGAATGTGTTACTGTTAAATAATCTTCACTACGTTAGTTGTAGAGATATATTGTCACCTTCAGCAATAGGATATCTCGCAGTCACTTCCAACGTTTTAACACCAGGCATAGTCTTAAGGAGATTTATCGATGCTTGTGGTACGACTGAAATGGCAGCAAAAATAGTTGAGATTCATGCTTTATAGTGTGCGTTGAATAAGACACCCCAAAGGACTTTAGTTTGCTAATTCTCTCTATATAGCAGTAGATAATTTTGCTCCTAATTCAGCATATGTGACGATCCCTTAATTAATGCATTAGGAGTAGAGACAACTGTGCCCTCCACCGTACCATATATCCATTGATGTACTTGTACTGAGTGTTAAGCAAAACAAGCAGTAAGCAAACGCAGATCTTACTGTGATCGGTAATCATTGGTGCAGGCGTGAAACCTTGCTGGTCGTACCAAGTGTTTGACTGGAGTACAACAAACTTAGCAGGAGAGATGCTGTCTTCAACTCTATAAGTAAGCAATATTATTCTCCAACAAAGGAAAATTCATTACAATATTACATGCCTTGCACCAACTACAAAAGTGCACTCCAGCGATAAATTCTAATACCCCCACAACAACTTTGCACCCATGCAGAAAAAGAGCTAAAAAAAGAGCTTGTAAATAACCATGCTGCAATAATTAAAAGCACAAACATACTTGATTGCAAAAAATGAATCTGGTACATGAGCAAGATGACAAATTTCATTGATCACCTGCCACTGTCGTAATCCACCATCTCCAGCCAAAGCAATAGAACCACCCCCTATAGATTTAAATATATTTACAGATGTGCAAAGTTTACAGATAAAAATAGGCATGCAAAGTTTGGGCATGAAGCTGTTGAACTTGAAACTTTTGAACTTGAAGAGGTTGGAAATTTTTGGATGTAAATTACAGTCCGGCGATGCAGTCAACAGCAGATTCCTCACTCTAGGATTGCATAATTGCAGGTCCACACATCCCCAACGTGCAATACCTATTGGCCCCAGAGGTAGAGTCACAGCACGTAGTGCTTCATCAGCATATTTGTAGGTAGAGCTCTGAGGATTTCTTCTGCAATAAAAACAGAAAAACAGGGGATATGATAATTATTCTACCAATTGTAAGACTATTAAACTTGTTCTTGGCTATATCCAAGTGGGAGATTTCTTTAAATGCAAAGTCCTTGAAGGTTTTCACCCACATTTTCTCTGGAACATTGCCATCAAATATTGGATTATCAGGCATTGGTCTTTCAAAGCAGCACCATGGATCACTACAAATGGGAAAACATGACTTATATTAATGTGCTAAAAGTTCTATACAATATCATCCCTTCACCCAGGGTTTGAGATTTGCATTTTTTCCTGGTATCCATTATGGATACCAGCATATGTACAGTTGGTATCCAAATTGAAAATCTGGTAACCAAAATCCAATGCCTAAAATATGGATTATTATGTGTATTTGGAGGTTTTGAAGACTACATAACTGACAGACTGCTCACTATTGAGACACTGAGAGTCTCAGACTACATGCTGTGGTCTGTACATACAAAGATTAGCAGAGAAAAATTTTAGATCTAAATTATTTTGCAAACACTGAACAAGCGTTGCAAATAAAAAATAAATCTGCAGCTTCCATTTGACAATATCGCAATGGATAATCCAAAACAAATGAAAACTACACTTCAAAAGTAATGGAAGCACTACGGTTTTGTTCGTTTGTCATAGATGTGCTTTTGTTTTCTTTGTGGTTCATTCACATTTTCTTACGGATCGATCGAATGTCAAAATTTGCAAAATTGCATAGACTTCAAGGTTCTGTCTTGCAAATAGTGTTGTTATTTTTGTATTTAAGCAAGAAATCGGTGGTATGCACCTAGGATACCAAGGTATTGACATCTGGTATCCAATACTAAAAAGTGGTATCATCAGGATACCAGGATACTGCAAATCTCAAACCCTGGATACAATAAAGTTTGCATTGCCATACTTTACATCAAAATACTCAGAGATAGTAGTTACTTTGCAAAGTCTATATGTAGAACTTTTCAGAATAGGTCATAGATGATAAATCTAAATGTTTTAAAATTATATGGACTAATGGTCCAAGTTAGCCTACGGCGTAGACCAGTGAACCTGTAGTTGAGTGGTCTACGCATTAACGGAAAGATTTGTGTTCTGACTTGCAGGCTATCTGCCCGCGAGTACTTGAATTCGCGTACTTGTTTGTGATTGGCTAGCGCTTGAACTTATAATAGAACGGTTTTGATTGGGTTATCTATCAAACCTCATGTACTGCTGGCATATAAATCTCGTACAAATTTCGGCACTCTGTAGCTCTTCTTTGATGTTAAAATTTCCTTTTCCATGAATGAGGTATCGCTCTTGATGTTTCTCAATATCTCGAAAACAAAGAGCGCAGTGGAAATCCATTTAATGATTCTCACATTGTATGTCAACACTTGCACAAAAACATTCTTGAATAAATTATTGTGCTGGAAGTTGCACAACACATGTATGAGGTTTAATGGATAACCCAATCAAAAGCATCCTGTTATAAGTTCAAGCGCTAGCCAATCACAAAAAAGTACGCGAATTCGAGTACTCGCGGGCAGATAGCCTGCGAGTCAGAACACAAATCTTTCCGTTAATGCGTACTGCGCAGACCACTTAACTATAGGTTCAGTGGTCTACGTCGTAGGCTAGGTCCGAGTAGGTTCTCAAGAAACATTGTTTACTAACTTTTCTGAGATCCTGTACTGATTCATCTTCAACATTTCTTAAAAAATATCGAAGTTTTTCGATTGCTTTATCCGTGCGTCTACAGTAAAATAAATCACATGTTTGGCTTCAAATAATTTCAATAGAATGATTGTCATTCAGATGCAAATATCGTCTGATATCAAACAGAGTAAAATAACAATTGAAGTAGGAAGCACTATTCAACATTGTCTGAAAGTGCCAATGTATTTTAACTCAATCACTATCCAGGCAATCTTACCCCTGTCTAACTGTCAACAGTATCAAACGACGAAATGCAATTTCAAGAGGTTGCCCAACACAACCATACAAATCATCACTGAAGAATGAACTCGATTGACTCTGGATCCGAGTTAAAGAGTTCTTGCTGTTGCTAGTGACTAACATGCTTAAGAAGGCATCTGTAGCATGGTTGTAACTGTGAATTATGTCGTTTTCTTTTATTGCCATATTTGATGACCCTTGCAGTTCTTCTTGACATATGCCTAACAAAAACATCTTAAATTCTAAATAAATGCAACATTACTTTGCTCAATGGCTGATTGTTTGACTCCCGCACAAAAGACATTTGATGAGTAAAATCATTCAGTATACTACTGAGTCAAATAAACAAGCAGTGTGCATTAAAGTGGTACATGGGAGTAGATGACAACTACCTTTAATTGCAAAAGTATCTGCAGCCATTTTTAATCTTCGAGATGAACCATCAAGATTGCCTGAGTCTTGTTCAATAAGAGCAATGCATTTCATTGTTTCTTCAAATTCTCCTAACATGAAATTGGTTTTGCTCAAAAGAAACTGTGCATCAACCACAACTGATTGCTAAACAAACATTCAAAGAAAACAAGTGATGAGACCTTATTATTTTACATGTTCATTAGCAGCACATTCTAATGCAACCTGCTTATATATTGTACTTTGTCTTGTTGAGTTTCACGCTCCTTTTAGTGCATAAAAGGTTTAATATTGAAAAAGAATAAGAAAAAGTAAGATATCACTACATGTGCTTATTACAACAGCAAATTAATATATAGAGTAAACTTCATGTAACACTAATTATAGTTCATCATTATTCAAGTGCTAACGTCACAGTACTAGAATGTCAACA
>JAODVM010350607.1:0-11197 GCA_025400095.1 Phenganax marumi
AATGCTCCCAGAAGAAAGGCATTTCTGGCATCCCATAATCTTGAGTTTCCAAACCCTGGTGATACTAGGTGGTATTATCCACCCCTGTCATTAATGTTTTACATAAACATTATGAGAAACTTTTAGTGGTCTTTGATGAAGCAAGTGAGCAACCTGATGGTTGGGATGATGAATCATTGGAGAAGGTCAGTGGTTTATTGCACTTTCTTAATAGTTTCCTCTTCTGTTTTTTGGTATGTGTTTTTTACAAGATTTTAGAGCAGTCTTCAATTTTGTATTCAGTGCTTCAAAGTATAGAAACAGACTTTAGCTATGGCAAAAGCAGGATTGAACGTTTTAAAACCTTTGTTTCTTCTCTTCGCACCGATGACAACTTTTCTAAATTTTATCAAGAAGCAGTAGACAAAGTAGGCCAACCTGTGAGCAGGGCTGACAAGAAGCACAACTACAAACAACTGTATTGTGAGGTAATTGATTCCATTATAGGAATGTTATCAGAGAGATTCCAAGACATGAAACGATTTGAGTTTTTAGATCTTGTAAATCCAAGGGTATTTCCAACTTGGAATGGGGCTGTACCTCTTGAAAAATTCAACCTTCTCAAAGAAATGTATGGAACCCTTTTTGACCTCCCAATGCTTCAGAGCCAACTAACTTTTATTTACAATGACAGGGACTTCCACAAAGAGTCTAGCAGTGAAGTACTAAAATATATATATGAATTTAATCTTCAGTCTAGTTTGCAAGAGGCTGTTAAGTTATTCCAAATGAATGGGGTCTTGGCAGTGTCAAGTGCTTCTGTTGAACGGTCGTTTTCCTGTTTAAAAAGGGTGAAAGGGTATTTACGAAACAGAATGGGTCAGGCTCGGCTGAGTTCTCTTTGCAGAATTTCTATTCACAAAGACATCATAAAACAGAAGGAAAACGCCAATGTTTTACATGACGAAGTTGTTAAAAAGTTTGCTGAAAAACCTAGGAGACTTGCCTTTCTTTACAAAACCTAGGAGACTTGTCTTTTCTAACAGTGTTTTTTTTTTATTTTAGTGAAGGAAGAGTAAGTATCTTAATTCGTATAAATGCTGCCATTGCAAGTAACCGTTAGCTGTAAACGTTTTTTGTTCTCAATACTTATTGTGGCCGTGATGAGTCTCGTTGTGCTGTAGAGGCAACGTTTTTGCCAAACAACAAATCTCTGAGCCCACTTTTTCTAAAGAGTAAAAAGGATTTTGGAAAAGCACAATTCGGAGGGCGTTTTTTTGTATTTTTCAGGGCAAAATACGCCTTTGTTAAACTTTGTGATCTGATATCTTTCCACCCTCAAAATCGCAGGAAATGCTGCTCCTGAGGTTCTAGATTTTCGAAATTTTCCGGGGGAGGATACCCCCGGACCCCCCTACAGGGCTCGCGCTAAAGCGCGAGGATCGCGCCTTCGGCGCGACATTGAGCGGGACTCTTATTTTCACCTAGCTACGCCACTGTTAATTCTTCTTTAGATTCTGCTTGCAGTGATGTAAAAATTGTCTGCAAAAGTGCTCGCAAACTTGTTCCTTTTGAAATGCCTACAGCGACAACTTTGCGTAATATTACAGACTATTAATTATACATAAAGTGCACAAAACGTGGTACTTGACGCCCATTTACAAAAAACGTACAGTTAATTTTGATTTTGTTTCCACGGAATCTTGGACGACAGAATTTACTTTCACAATTTTTTTTCATTTCTTGTCTGAGCTCAGTATGCAGGGAAGTTGTTCCAAAATACAGTTGAAAAAGTGTAAATCCTTGATCAAAATACAACCCGACGCGCAGTTGGGGGAAGTTGTAGAAAAGAAATGCTCTTTTCGCGAGCTCAAACAACTGCTAATACTTCGTATTTGATATCAAAATAATCGCAGAAAACTAAGCTTTTTGAATCTGGTGTTGTGGAAGTCAGCGGATCAACTTGTTTTCAAATGAAGCGTACTTTATGTAGCCTAGTTGTGTGCTGTCACGGAAAATGTGCAAATATTGAAATAGCAATTTTTCATGCGCTATTTCGCTATTGGCCTTTTGTTTGCTATAAATTTTAATAAACTGTACGATTTTTACAAATTTCGTCACTGCTGTTATGTCAAACGTACTGAGGGAGATGGATCTTTCCCAATTACTGTTCAAAACAAGTGCTTAAAAAAGCTGCGGTCGAAAAATGTTAGGAAATGGAAATGGAGCATACAAATGAAGTTAAGACTGAACTTGGGAACGTTAGCACCGAGAAAGAAATACTTCGTCAACAGTGCAATGAATTAACTCATGATCTCAGCAACGTTAAAGCAGGGAAAAGTCAAGTAAAGAAACCTTAAAAGAGAAAATTCAATCTAAGTTCAAGAAGATTACCGCTGCTTGCATTGCTGGCTCAAATGTCGCAAATTTCTGGCGATGAGAAGCCTGCAGGTACGGACAATTGATTCATTATTTCGTAAAAATTACGAAAACGTTTTCTATAAATATATGATGTCAACAAACAGTTTGTTGATGAACTTCATTACTTATATACTTAAATGTTTATTAAGAAATTCATTCTTTCAAAATATTTATGCATGTAGTGTACGTATTGTGCTGTCATTGTACGAAGTGAAAACTGGAAATGAAGTGTATATGAATAATATAGATAAAATTAATGAAAATATGTTTTCATTGTTCAACTGTTGAACACCAACTTAGTCTTGCAATCACTTTAGTTGTCGAATTGCTTAGGGATGAATCTTTCGTCTTAGTTTTTCTGGACAATATTCATGCTAGCTCTTCATAGTTTGTATTTCTCTTTGTTGCAGAATTAAGTCATGAAAGTAGTGTGGCTCCATTATTGTTGCTTGAAGAAACAAAAACTGCGGTACTTCAAGTATGGATGGATATACACATAGCAGACCTTCCCACCTTTGAAACCCCCAAATCTTGCGACCCCAAAAAATTACTTGCAGAAACCTTAAGATTTACGTCCCAAACCTTGAGATTTTCAAATATGTATTTAGAAAATGAAGAAACGTCAACACTAGCGGTACTAGAAAGGTTTATGACATATGACATATAGCTTTACGTATAAAATCAAAATCGAGGTCAAACTCTTTATAGCTTTCCCATAATTAGCGCTAGAAAATGCTCATTTTTGTATCAAGTTAATTGAACGGAGATGAGAACGGTGAAAACGTAAGACTGAAGAACATTTTGGGTTGTTTTTGATTGAGATTGCCATTTTATGGGTTTATTTTGCATTGCAATGCATTGTTGAAAGATTAGACCAATTTTAATTTTTTTCAGTGTTCAGAAACGAAAAAATAAGTTCTCTCCCGTATGTAGTGTGCATTTAATTAAGTTTTTGTATAGAAATACAGGGGCATGCGCTGTTTGTTTCCATATAACTTGTTCATTCGCAAATTTGTTTTGCGTCCAGGGCACAGTCTCCTTTCAAAGGTCTTCAGAGAGCATCTGCGCAAAGGAATAAGTGGCACTACAATATCCACTTGCAATATATAATTATCATATTAAATTAAATAAATTTCAATTTGGTCGTACGAGGAATAGATAGATATGATTTCTATTTCGTACTCATCCCCTGTTTAAGCTTCCTACAACCGACCGCAGTGCGTGTTTGTCCCATGCATGTTTGTCCTCTCGGCGGTGTTATCTTTGTGTTATCCCATACGTCAAGCGGATCAAATTATGACGTTATGGATGACGTCATCCGTTATTGTTAAGTCAAGAACAAGTCCAAGTTTTGTACGCGTGACATCCGTGATAACAAAAACTTGTCCTGCTCCAGACAGCTCAAGCTCTCTATTATAATCATGTTGGGTAATTTTTTGAAAATTTTACTTCCCATGAACTCCATAATAAAACATGAAGTTCTTGCATAAGATATATAAGACTCATGCTGCATTTTTGTGGATAGCACACGCACTTCATGTGTAGCACTTCATATCGAAGACAAAAAGTAGGATTATAATATTTAGTGGTGCAAATTAGCCATAATCATACTCTAGGTTACAGCTATAGCTGTTCATATCCCTGCTATATATTCCACAAAAGTCTGTTGTTTTACAATCCCACAGTGTGAAGAAGTGTTTATGCTAGACATCCATCACTGTCTCTGGAATTTCTTGGTCTTCAACAAATAGTGTGTGAATGATCCCTTCTCTTCGTTTGCCTGAACTAATTGCTTTGATGTGAGCATTGTATTTATTGTGGATCTTAAAATGTGTTTCCGTGCCACCTTCAACAAACTCCCCCTAGAAATTGAAGAACATTCTGCGGGTTTAATGCAGTCAATTTACACTGACAGTCAAGTAAACGACCTTGTTAAATTTGCAAATTTTATTTTGAAGTGTTCCAAAAGAAGCAGCAATAGATCATGATGGCAATAATGACCATCGCCTCATGCGCATTATGATATTT
The DNA here is from genome assembly GCA_025400095.1 of Phenganax marumi. Classification (NCBI taxonomy): domain Eukaryota; kingdom Metazoa; phylum Cnidaria; class Anthozoa; order Malacalcyonacea; family Clavulariidae; genus Phenganax; species Phenganax marumi. Next base: position 4,429 of record JAODVM010350607.1, read on the forward strand.
CAATGAAGCTGTACCGCTGTATAATACAGGCAATTAATATTTCAATTGTACCAGAGACTGTACGCATGTAAACTTACAGCAGTTTCCAGCACATTGCCATTGCACCATACATCCATAGTGTCTTTTTCTAAGAAGAACAATTGGTAGGTGCTTTCAAGTAAATGCTTTAAATTTCAACAGAACTCAATGCACAACAGAACCAAAGGCCTAATCTTAACAGGGTTAACAAGGCTAGTTCCCACTCAGAAACAGTAGCAAGGCCAGCCAGAAACTTGGTCGATGCAAATTTTAAAGCATTATCAGTACATTTGTTTCTTTAGAGATTGATTGTTTTCACAGTCGAGGAACATGGAAATATTTGCATAGCATGACCCAATTGTTGGGCCAGCTTCACCACTGCTCAGAAAGTTATCCACAGAATGGGAAGGCACAGGAAAGTTTATTCTGTCGTCTAAGCTTTAAATCGGAACCGACCAAACGCAAAGAAAACTTCCCTGCCATTATAATCCCACATACAATATCACTGAATTGAAACTATTTTTTTTTTCAAAACTAATTAAGGATGGGTACATCCCTCGGACCCTCGCATAACGTCTCACATAAATATTCATTAGTAAAACCACAGGTGGTTAGCTTACCTAAAACAACCCTGGTCTCCTCCCCACAGTGTACAAATCTCCAAACTTTTGCAGTTTTCTTTCGATTTTCTGTGAATTTCTTCAACGACTTGCCATTCACATCCAACGTATACTCGTACGCGAAGCCACTCACAGCCTCAATTCGAATTGTCGCCTTAGTTTTCTTGGCAATCGTAAACTCTTCTTTGCCTACTAGCCGAAACATCCAATTCTTCCGCACGATTTCGACTCCGTCTAAGACTATAACTCGTTTCCCTGTAGTTGTACCGTGTTCAAAAAGTACTGTGTGTATGCCATCAGACAAGGCAACCTCCCAGGTTGCTACAATATCTGTTGTCATCACAGTAACGCTTGTCTGTCGAACGCTAATTTTGAAGTGTTTTATTACCGTGTATTTATTACTTTTATTGATTAGTTTGATAGCAGCATCGTAACACGACACTTGTCCCACAGAAGGATATCGCTGTTTGGCTACCTGTGCATCTTTACCATCAGCAAAAACAAAGAATGTCTTAGATAAATTCGCACAATTTTGCGTCTGGTGCAAAATGGAACGCTTTTTGCGTAGCTTTCGTTGCCAACAAATAAGCTTCCACTTAATCTACTAGCTGTTCACTTAAATTTTTCTGCATTTCCATCTAACTCCAAAAAGCTCTTCGCGGCGTATTGCACATGTTCACATACAACACAAATATCAGATTGTCGGTTTTCCACTCATTGGAATTTTCCGTGCGGAAAATAAATCTAGCGACGCGTTGGTTTGCTTTGCGGCGAAATATTTTGCTAGCCAATCAGTTGGTAGATTTATTTTTCGCAAAATTCCACCTAGTGGAAAAAGGGCTTTAACCGTTGAAGTCTGTTATACCTCCGTGTTTTACCTGGGAACTCTGCTGGGTAGCTCTCATCTCGCAAAGTTAGCATCGTCCGCCACCTACCTCGTCACAAAGTCCTTTCCATATTATACTTGATAGTCAAATTAGGCATCTTTTGATTGTTGTGCAGAAATTTAAACCCCCATCATCAGCAACCGCGAAACATAACTGTAACTTTTTTCGAACGTCCCGACGATCTGCTTTAATTGACTTTGTAGAGTTGGCACCATGCAGCGCTTGGTGCTGGGATTGGGAATCGCCCGACGAAAAGGGCTAAGATCCTGTACAAGTAAACAAGGTTTTTGCGATAGTTTTGCACAAGAACAGTTTAGAGGAGTTTTGGGTTTGAATTTTCTGAAATCTGTCGCATTTTATAGATAATTTTTACTATTTGATATCTCGAGCAGTAGTTCCCTTCCTCCCCCAGAAAAGAACAACATAGTTTTTTTCGCTGTACCTACGTAGGCTATGTAGGGCTTGTGTTTTCCATCACAATGCTATATCCGCCACTCCTGGGACAGTGGTCAACTACTTTTCACATAGAGACCCTCTGGGAAAAGACACGAGTTACTAAGTGCTGGCAATGCAAAGAACGTGAACGATTCTCACAATAAAGTCTAGAAAGAGGCACACACAACTTTAAAATGTATTATATTTTGACTTCTTGTGCATACATCCATTGTGAATTAACATGTCTTCGATTCCCAGTGCAGGTGCCAAGATCCAAAACCCTGGAAAAAAGCACGACAATTCAGTCAAACAAAACCACCAAAAATAAGCATGGATCAACGGAAGAAATCGTGAAAGGTTATAAAATTCCTGATTAACACAATTTACATGAAGAAAATTCAAGTGATTTGCAGTCTTCGTTTAATTTCTATGTGTAAGAATCATGTGCAAGGATTTAGCATCGCATCAACGTATACGAGTCATAGATTCAGTATAGCTAGCTACATACAGTCAAGATTTGATTTGAAAAGACGTACCGATGTATTTTGAGTTTTGAGTACATAGTACTGCAGTACTGTATAGTCTGAGAAAGAACGACGAACAGGAAAGTTCTGTTGTGATAGGAGTGTGAACAACAAGAAAAACTATCCTGTTTGTGTGGTTCACGTGCATTTGGAAAATATTCCTAAATACAGAGAATATTTTCCAAAGGCACGTGAACCACACGAGCAGGATAGTTTTTCTTGTTGTTCACACTCCTATCACAGCAGAACTTTCCTGTTCGTCGTTCCTTCTCGTATCACCCGGAAAATTTTCTTGCCTTGACCGGTCCATGAAAAGCACGAGGATGAAGCGTACGGAAAATAAATCAACATACCTTACTAATGGGCTGCAACGGAGTCAACAGGATCCACTAAATGTTTGCCTCCACTGCGAACACTCTTGAATGGACATCCTTCATCCTTGTGAAACACAGGACAAACTCCCAGCTTCTTTTCCAAATCTTCGGAAGTACCGTGCATTTTCTTCAGCATTTCCACCAATTTCTTGCCAGATATCTCTTTCACGTGGCCAGCGTGTGGAACATGAGACAACTTCTCATAAACTTCAGCAAGACTTTTGGAGTCTTTGAAAGGGCATCCATTTTGGAATTCAGGACACTTTTCAATCGCTTCGATGAGAACTTTCTCCTCAGCCTTCGCGAACGGGCATCCTTGTTTGAAAGCTGGACAGCTTTCTTCAAGATGGGACGTGTCAACAGATCGTAAATCTTGAATCACATGCTACGAAATGAATTCGGAGAATATACATTGATCTGCATTATCGTACTCTTGAAAAATGAAACATCTAGGTAGAGGATGTTAGACTTGAATCTATTAATGAAATGACAACTACACGTAAATTGCGCGGGATACAAGTTGCATGCATGACACAAGAATCTCCTTTTAAGCTTACAATGTAATTTTTTGACATGTGTTCTTTTAACATAAATGAATCTTTTGGGAAAATATATATTGATTGTCGAGGACTGAACAAAATTGATGGTTTAATTGAAAGAACATTGGAAACTTCGATAACTCGCGTGAAATAAAGAAAAAGTTTGCAAGTCCTATAGACACTAACTAATTGCCATTTCTATATTCATGAATCGGCTTGCAATAATCCTTTACTGGAATTACAAGTTTGAGAGACTTTGAGGCGAATTCGAATAGTTTTCACACTTCACACTCCTTGAAAACACTAGATAGTAGGGAGTTTAAGATGCACCAAATCTACGACGCGGACGCGACTAAAAAACAGTTGCAAGTGATCCGACACCAGTTTTACTTAATTTTTCTTGTGTCTCTGACTTTATGGAGCAACAAGAGTCCATAGTCTTTACTCGAGAAGTGAAACTGTGAGAATAGTAGTTATTTCTTGTCACGTCCTCGTCGTCGATTTTGTATATCTTGTGTCGAGCTTTAGCAGAGTGCGAGTACCACTACGAATACGAAATGCGTCATTTTTGCGCGAAACGCTAGTTGCGCGCTTACGCCATCTCTACTGATAACAACGACACCACAACGAGTTTTACGAATAAATTCGTACTCAGATTTGGGCCAGCTACGACTTCCTTGCGTCAGCACGAGATGGCGTAAGCACGCGCAACGAGTGTTTCGCGCAAAAATGGCGAACTTCGTACTCGAAGTCGTACTCGATCGCTCTTTGCTAAAACTCTCTACTATTAGAGTGGCTGAGATGGACGGGAATCACGAAAAATCGAAGAAGAAGCAAAAACAAACAAGATTACTGTCGATATTTGTTTCCTTGAAGTATAGAGTGGTTGAAGCATGAAGTGGTTTATCGTAAATTTTTGTTCTGCTGTACTTATACCTGATCATGAGCAACAGAATCGACTGGTTCTACCAAGTGCTTTCCCTCCTCACTGCGAACGCTCTTGAATGGACATCCTTGATCTTTGTGAAACACAGGACAATCTCCTAACTTTTCTTCCAGACATTCAGAAGTATCATGCATCTTCTTGAACATTTCAATCAACTTCTGACCAGATAATTCACTTTCATGACCAGCTGAATGTGGAACATGAGACAACTTCTCATAAACTTCTGCAAGACTTTTGGAATTCTTGAAAGGGCAGCCATTCTTGAACTCAGGACATTTTTCAATTGCTGCCATCAACTTCTTTTCTTCAACTTTAGCAAACGGACAGCCTTCTTTGAATGCTGGGCACTCTTGTTTCAAATGAGCAATGTCTACTGCTTTCAACTTTTTTATGACTCGCTTTATTAAAAGATTTAAGAAAACATACTCTGTCTAATGAATTCAAACTATCCACACGAAATTCAGAAGAAGTTAAATAACTGTGTGTTGTTGAATCTGAATAGGGACCTTGAGATTCTACGACGCGAGCTCGAGGACGCGACAATGAATATTGGGTTTACTTTATGCTGAAATATTTTTTACAAACTGAAATACAGCATTACTGATACTACAGTAACGTTTCAGCATTATTTTGACCTGGAAACTCCCTTTGCTGTGTTGCAGAAATTTATGCACCGCGCCTACTTCTTGTTCTGCTAAGGGCGACGTGATTTTCGAAAACTGAAGTCCTAAACAAGGTGAACTTTGTAGACAGACAAATCACAAGCTTTTTATTCTGAGTTTCAGGAAACGTTTTCCTACGTTATATTCAAAATGTAGACCGTGCTACTGCAACACAAATGTGTTTTTCAGCGTTTACTTTGTATTTAAAATGAAAGGTGCTCCTTTTAACGTTCGAGTCGTTGAGCTCGCGTCGTAGAATCTTAAGTTCCCTAATATCTTTTGGCAACGAATTTATGACTGGAAATTACAGTCGATTTCAGCTAACTTTTCACCGAAATGTTCGGAACTTCGTTCCGAAGTTCGCAAGTTCGTTGCGAAGTTCAAATGTTCGTAATGAGATTCAGAAACTGGCCTCTAAACTACGTATTTGATTGCTACTCTCGTTTCAGTAGCCAATCAGACGCTTTGTTTACAAATCTGTTTGTGAATTTCATTATGAACGCAACAAACTTGCGAACTTCGGAACGAGGTTCCGAACATTGCGGTGAAAAGTGAGCTGAAATCGACTGTAAACATGTTTTCTAAAATATTCTGCATCGGCATTAACTTTTTTCACTTTCTACGGCTTATGCAAAGTTGTGCACGGGAGGGTCGACGATTGTTTAATAAAACTGTTATCCGTTCTTAGCTTTATTCTGGAACCTGAGATCAACTCATTCTACCATGCTTACAGGATTTGTTGGAATAAGCGCCGCGTTGCGAACGTTACCAAGTGCGACCCTAAACTAAGCGCCGAGGTTCCAAACGTAAAGCTTCCAAAGCACAGAATAAATATCTATACAGGCTACAGCAACGCGTGCACGTTTTTCTATGCAACAATATGCAGCTAGTAGCTGCCGAACTGCTAGTAGTTCGGAATTCTTTCAAGGTATTCGTACCGTTAAAGTTCAATGTCTTTAAACTACATCATTGGCACTGATGAGAATTTTAGAGCTCAGCTCATATGCTTGAGCTCAGACGTGCCACAATTTCAAAGATCTCGAGTATTGAAAAGGTAGGCCCGCAGCTCGCCAATACGCAACGCTTCTGGACTTAGAAAAATTCCTCGTCTATCATGATTAGATGATGTACATCGTATCGAATAAATCATTGACGACTCAATTCAAAAATTATTTTCTTTGAAAAACCACCCTATTCATACCTCATCGTGCCCAATTGCTTCTACCGGATCCGCCAATCGCTTTCCATCATCAGTACGGACGCTCTTGAATGGACATCCTTGATCTTTGTGAAACACAGGACAATCTCCTAACTTTTCTTCCAGAGATTCAGAAGTATCATGCATCTTCTTGAACATATCAATCAACTTCTGAGCAGATAATTCACTTTCATGTCCAGCTGAATGTGGAACATGAGACAACTTCTTGTAAACATCGGCAAGACTTTTGGAATCCTTGAAAGGGCAGCCACTTTTGAATTCGGGACATTTTTCCACCGCTTCTTTTAGTTGTTTATCTTCTACTTTGACAAATGGACAACCTTCTTTGAAAGCTGGGCATTTCTTTTCAAGATGATCGGTTTTTACTCCCTGAAGTACTTTTGCAGCCATCTTCCTGAAAAGAACAACAGTGTAAAGTGAAAGAGTTGCTTTAAGGCCTGTTTCAAACGTCGCGCTACCGTCGTGTCGAATGCATTAAAAACAATCGATAATGAGGAGTTTCAGCTGATTATCTATTGTTTTTAATGCATTCGACACGACAGTAG
>JAODVM010350718.1:0-27783 GCA_025400095.1 Phenganax marumi
TGTACACAATATTTGCGTTCACTTTGTGCAACGAAAAGTCACTCCTTCCATCCGCCATATTTATTATTTAATATGCATTAGTTTTTTTCTTAATTAATTCTGCTGTCCGTTTGCACATGCGTGTTAAGGTCGTAACTATGATTTGCGAATGAACGCGGAAAAAAAAAAAAACGAAGCCCATTTTTCAACTCGGGCCTTTCCTCCGGAAAGCCCGAGTAAATATCTTGTAAGCAGGGCCGTAACTTGGGCGTTTCGTTCAGGGAGTGCAGGCAAATTTTACTCGACGAAAAAAAACCAAAAAGAGCGTAGCCCAACTGCGAGCGCAATAGACATAAAGAGTTACCACTATTTATTCTAAGGTTTCCACATTTAAAAGTCAATAAGTAAAAAGTCTTAGAAATTTTATATTCGTTATTGATTTTGAAAAAAGTTAAAGCATTTTTATTTTGCATTTCGCACCCGACGAGCGTGTCTTCATTTGTTAAATTGGCCTGACAAAACGGCAAAATGCAACATGGGGGGGGGGGGGAGTGTAAACTCCCCGAAACCCCTTAGTAGTAACACTGCTGCTTGTATAAGTAACTATTTCTGAAGACCTCAAGTAAAAGTCGACGAAATAATAATACTGATAGCTTTGAAAGAGCTATGTTTTCTGAAACAGTTAAAGTGTGCAGACGTTAAAATTATTTCTTCGATCAAAAGTTACTGCGCCAGCAGGTCTCTTCTCGACTATGCATGTCAGGCTTTCCTTCCAAGCATTCCTAGATACCTGTCGGAAATATTGAAGCACTTCAAAAAGAAAGCTATGAATTATAAATTTCTGCTTGGATAACACAAAAGAGTTCAAGTTGAGAGAGGGAAATATAACATTAGAGAGTAAAACTGAGCGCGAAAACTGTTTCGTGTTCCAAACGAAGATCATAAACTTCCTATACTTTCACCAGGTATGACAAAGGTTGCTCACAACTTTAGACCACTGAGCTCTATAGAATACCTGGAGAGTGTGCTTTAATCTTGCTCCAGTCAACAAAGTGAAGCCAAAAAGGGCGGATTTTGACAAAATATTACGCCAGTTTCCATGGGCTGGGTAATTACCGCTATACAAGGCTCACTCCGAGCCTGCCACAAAATTCACACCCCCCTGGATTTTTGTTAAAAAACATATACAGTTTTTGTATGAAGCTTTGTTCTCTCAAAACTAATTTTGACATGGTTTTGCAACGAGAATATATTTGTAACACGGAGATTGTAAATTATTGAAAAATAGGAATAGGAATAGGAATAGGAATAGGAATAGTGTTTAATTAACGATTTAAGACATTGCTACAGAAAAGGTTGAAATACGTCAAATCTTACAAACATTGGACTTGCATATCTAAGCTAAGTCGAAAATTATATTTACATGTGTTGTGCTAGAATTAAACTACTTTATACAAAGTGTCTCTAAAAAAATTAAACTAAGTCACTAAGGTTAAAAGATTTATGCAACTGTTTAACACTTATTATTAAATGTCTTAACTGACGATGGTATAAATGAATTTTTAAACGATTTGTTCTACATTTATAAGATAGCAGTTTTTTAGGAAACCGCAAGTCATAATTAGGACTGTATATGTTCACACTGAACGAGTTAAGATAAAATACCAGACTGCTGTAGAAAATATTTCTTAAACAATGAGGATCGAGCATAAGACGTTTCGTCTTGAAGCCAAAGTTGGCAAATCATACTTAACCAATGCGTCAATATATGGTAGCGATGAGTCAATAATTCGCATTGAAAAGGAAACCTGCAAGGTTGAGGCATGAATTCTACAAACAAAGCCTCCTGACAATGGCAAATATTTAGTTGTAGAAAAAAGCCGTTGTGCACGGTTTTGGTGGCATAGCCTCTTTACGATTTAATCGATTATAAGATCTTAAAACTGGACAATTTGATAGCAGGCTAAACTGAGCCATGATTAACTGATATTTCAGCAGATCAATGTATAAAGAGTGTAATTTTCGCGGTTGACTACATGATTTCATAATTCAGCTAATTATTATTAGTACAACATCTTTGGTTGCCAAATACAGTTATAAGATTTTCTCATCAGAAAGCTGAATTTTATTCTTACAAAGTTTGATAAAGTTTGATGCAGACATTTCAATTCTAGCATATAAATCTATAAACGCACGGCATAAAAAGTGCGGTCTATGCATGTTTATTTAGCTTTTAAAGTTTTCGTATTTGACTTGGACTATTCTCTTTTCAAAAAGATCATTTAATATTGCAGTAATTAGTTACATTTTCACTATAATATGCAGTTGTATAAAATTTCAGACAAGATAGATTTGTGTTTGATAATTGAACTAAATAGTCTATACAAAATAAGTGAATGATATTTTCTCATACGAGCTAACGTGTTTTACTAACAAACTAGCTAAATCATTGCGCCACTAACTATCTTTCGTTTCAATTTGTTTTCAAAAATTATAAAAAGAATATTTTTTTCAATTCATGGTGCATGTAGCTAAATGTTACCAGACAATTGGATATTAAAATGGACTACAAATGTTAATATTTTTACCAAACAAACAAACGCGGTATCATTGGCAAGACCAGGCAACATAATTTTCATATTCCGTCTATTTATTTTAACTATTCAATACTTACCCGTGAAAAGACACAGCCTCACCTCTTTAGAAAAGACGAATTACAAACAATAGCAGCACAAGAAAGCGGCATTCTCGTATATTCGGCAGAATTTCAGTTTAAAACCGCTTTGAACAAAAACATATTTTTGTACAAATCCAGGAGGGGAAGCATATTTTTTTATCCTAGGATCGCGGTTGATCAGCGGCAACTCCCTTGTGTAAAGGTAACGTGACCATCGCATGCAACTTGTGTCAGCATCCGCCATTTTTTTTGGCTTTACTACAGGTGCACGAGCACGCTCTCCACGTCTTCTATATAGCTAGCTCAATGTTTTAGAAACACTTAGGATATGGAGTAATCCAATGAGTAAAACTGATAAATTATAGCCATTTCCACCCTATGTGACCAGACGCTAAAATTCGACAGGTTTGGGTGGCAGAATCATTGTTTTTGACGGTCATCTTTTGTTAAAAGAAAAAAATATAGTATTTTCTGCTTGTTGACAACTGTTTGGCGCTAGTTTCCTTCATATTTGGTAAGAAATTCGGTTACAAAAATCGCATTTTTTGTAGGGAAATACGCGGCGAAAAGTTAAATTTTAGCCCCATTTACACTACGCAAACTAACCCTGGTCAAACCCGGGTTAACTCAAATCCACATTAGTTTTTTGAAGTGTAAACACACTAAGCCCAGGTTAGTTTGGGCTCTGCTTCGAAGGTGGATTCAAACTAGCCGGGATTAAGTGTGTTTACACCGTTTACGCTTGAAAAATCTAACCTGGGTTTGAGTTAACCCGGGTTCGACCCGGGTTAGTTTGCGTAGTGTAAATGGGGCTTTTTTCATCTCGTATTTTCTCCGGCGAAACTTTCGAAATCTAACCTGAAATTTCACACAGGGTTAGCTATAGTCTCAGGTCTACGGAAAACGAGAAAGTTGATTTGATTTTTATTTCAATAAAAGAAAACTAGCCCAATTCAATTATTTTGCATACAAAGAATGGCAGATTTCAGGCCAGGTCGCATAGCGAGAGAAAGGCTAATTAAAAACTCCTTTTTCCTGAATACGCGTCCTTGAAGGAGCTGTAAATGAAAGCTTATTTTTAACATTTGTTTATCTGATTCAGTCAAAATCTTGTATCAATACCAACTTCTAATTGTACATTTAGCGTGAATTACGTTATGAATTTTACTACATTCAATCATTTCCAATTCATTCCTATTACATTGTGCTTGAAATAGTCATTGAAAGTAGCCTTACTTCATGAAGCACTTGCAGCTTAATACCAAAGATACTGGAACGCTTTTCGTGTGGAGTCAATCCGCAAAAACCTCAGTTTGAAATATAGCTACCATACAGCGATTTCCATTGGAAAAAAGGCCAAATTACAACTCCATTTTCGCATTTCGCCTAAAACTATGTCCGTAATTATAAACTTTCAATGCCTCGGTCAAACTGTGAGTATTTGAACAAAAATAATGCAATACACATCAAAGTCTTGAGATTTTCGTGTTTGCAAAACATGGAAAGACACATGTTTTGAAATACAAACAATGTCTAAAACAAGATTTAATTACCAATTCTAGTTTGAATACATAATTATAAGTCATCATACGCCACAAAGATAAATGAAAAGACAGAATTTTAAGTACAAACCTCAATTTCTACATTATATTCTTTAGAACACTTACTGACATGTTATACTTACCGTGTTTCTGAAGCACAGTCTCACATAATGTGGAATCTTTAAACAAATTTCATGGATGACTCCTTGTTGTCTCTATTACTTCCAATATAATGCGTCTAACTACAAAAAAATAAAACGGCTTTCAACGAGCTCTTAAAGAATCGTTCAAACTTCAAGATGTGTCACCAGTGAAGCTGTAATGCAGCTGTAATGCAAAGATTGAAGCTTCAGCTTCTATGAGGTGATGTTTAGACGAGTGTATTTATAAGCAAGCCCGGCATCGATACAGCAATGATTCCAGCCCATTATACTTGTTCTGCTTCAACAATGATCTGCTGCTTGAGTCACAGATATTTCAATTGAAAGAATTACGGAATGTGCATTTGGACTCAAGTGTCTGCGTTTCTTTGATTCTATAATACATAAAACAGTTATACAGGGGCCACTTGTTCAAAAGTGGGTTAGCAACTAACCCAGGTTTAAATTCAACCCACCGTTTTCGTTGCCCCGTTTTGAAGCACTAGCTGTTTGTTTTGGAACTAATTGAGGAATTAAATTACTCATTGCGGGAAGCATTTTGAGCAAAAACTTTATCGAAAATTTAACTTAAACGAGCTTGAAATCGAAGTTGAAGTTGTTCATCAATTCAAGGTTAAGCTAACCCGCCTCTGAAAAACCGGCCCCAGAAGGCCAAGTTTGATGACAGGCTGTAGCAGAAAAGACAAGACAAGTGAATTCTTAAATTAAGTCACATGTATTGTCGTTGTGTATACGATTATATATGCTCTGTTCTGGTACATTCTACAGTATATATGAGGGAGTTTATATTTCACAGTGGGTGTTGTTTTTGCATACGTATTGGTTTACTCCTTTCGCACTCGCACTGCTTTAAAATATCATGTGATTCCCTTAGTTTGTTCGCAGATTCGAAGGCAAATTTACAAATAGCATTCAATAGTCTCATTTAATTTCTCAATTATGTGTGGCCACGCTCCTCAAATACCTTTAAATGAAGCAACGAAAATTTAAACACAAACCTTCGTTTCCATTTTAATCCTTCACAATGCTTGCAGACGTTTTATACGAAGCAAGCTTTCGTATTTCTAGAACACACTAGTTTCACATAATGTTAAAACTGTAAACAAATTTCATCGACACCTTCGTCCGATCAATGCCCACTTCGATATTTCCAAGTGCTTACAGGCGTACTTTTTCTACGAAGCATGCCTTCCTATTCTTCGAACACAGTTTCCCATAACAGTGAGTCTGTGAACATGTTTCAGCAAGACTCTTGCTATGTCAATGACCACTCTTATACGGAATCACAGCAAGAACCCTTGGTACATCGATGAGCACTCTTGTACGGTACTTGATTCAGGAATCAGAAATGCTTCCTTTGATACGACTACATGACATTATCTCTTACATATAGCATGAGCTCATGAAGTCATTATTTTCAATCGGGAAATGATGAAAAGATATCTTTTCCATGTCGAAACAGCTGGGAGATCTTTTAAACATAGATCGTTCTATTAATGTTCTATAATATATAATATATAATGTTATATAATATACAATGTTTTATAACGGTATCATGCTCCCGCCGTTATAGTATTCAATGATATTTCGAATTTCTTGTCGAATTTCGTGTAATAGCTAGGGCGTACGAGCGAATTTACGAGTTCGAGTTACGAGGCGCGCTGCCGAATTTTGGACTCGTTGAAGCTTATCCAGAACACGCTGTGGCAGACCATAAAGTAATGCATTGTTAAAATCAAGTTTACTCGATATAAATGAGTGTACAAGTGTCTCAGTATCTTGTCGCGTGAGACAGTCTCTTATCCTTGAGATGTTCTGAATGTGATAGAAAGCTGATTTGCAAACATCCTTTACATGTTGCTCTAAATTCATAGTTTCGTCAAAGACTGCACCGAGGTTTCTGGCTGTTTTAGATGAGCTTATGCATTCTCCGTCTAAAATGATATGTTCAGTATATGGACGACAACGAAAATTCGATCCTATCACGAGTAGTTCCGTTTTTCCTTTGTTGAGTTTCAACTTGTTAGAAATCATCCAAACATTTATATCACTGATACAGAATTCTATCTTTGATATCGATACTGTCTCATTCATTGGTTTAAAGGTAATATACAACTGTGAATCGTCAGCATAAAAATGATAGGATAAACCATGGGTACGAACAATGTCTCCAAGTGGTGACGCATACAACAAATATAGAAGTGGGCCCAGTACTGACCCTTGAGGTACCCCACAATTTAGTTCTCTAGGTGATGATGCAACCCCATCAACAATAACGGTTTGCTTACGATCTTTCAGGTAAGACTCAAACCAACTTAATACCTTCCCCTTGATACCAAAACGACTTGATAGCCTAGATAACAATATCTTGTGGTCAATCACATCAAACGCAGCGGACAGGTCTAGCAGTATCAGGATTACATATTCCTGGTTGTCAATTGCAGTGACAATATCATTATGTACTTTTACCAAGGCCGTTTCAGTGCTGTGAAATCTTTTGTATGCTGACTGGAATCTTTCTTCCAGGTCATTCTCACGCAAATAATCTGTAAGTTGATGTGAAACCGATTTCTCAATTATCTTAGAAATGAATTTCAAGTTGGAAATAGGCCTGAAGTTTGAGTAAACTTCATGGTCAAGTGAAATTTTCTTTAGTTGAGGTGTAAGAACAGCATTCTTCAATTCTATAGGCATGGTGGCAGTTTTCAAAGAAGCATTGACTATTCGGCTAATGGCTGGGATCAGTAGATCAGTGCAACTTTTTAATATTGGAGCTGGAAAAGGATCCAGGCTGCAGGTCTTAAGGCAGGATGAGTCCACAAAATTCTTTATTTGAGCTTCAGACATCAATCGAAAGTCAGTGAATTCGGTGCTGCAGTCTCCTGCGTCAGGACATGGATTTTTTACCACTGTGCTTTGGGCCAGTAGTTCATTCCTTATGTTCTCTATTTTATTGTGGAAAAAGTCAGCAAATGTGTTAGCTAGTTCTTTTGCAGATGAAGCTTTTGGATATTGCTTAACAGCCTTGCGATGTAGAAGTTTGTCAATGGTATTGAATAAGACTTTTTGGTTCCCCTTGTTCTCATTAATTATATTGGAGTAATAATTGGTCTTTGCTTTCTTGATCATAGAGTTTACCAATTTACATTATTTCTCATATAATCTCTATGGATAGCCAATCTTGATTTACGCCAACGCCGTTCAAGTCTCCTTCGTTTTTTCTTCTCCACATCAATACTGTGGTCATACCAAGAAGTGGTCTAATAGTGACTGTACAGTACGAAGGGTGGATAGGGACAAAAATATCATTGGGCAATGTTATATGTTTTCGGGCAATGTTGTATGTTTTCGGGCAATGTTATATGTTTTTGGGCAACGTTTTGTATCGCATCACTTCATGATTTCGGGTAATTCCTCATGTTCTCGGGCCATGACACATGATTTCGGGCTGTTGGTCAGGCGTCGTGTTGATGGCGGGCGGATGTTTTTGGGCCGTATTTTCGGGACAGGTGTTTATTGACTGTCGGGTTGCATTTTTCGCGCCACTTTTTGGCGTCTTTTCGAATGCCCAAGACACTGACACACTGAGATGTATATACCTAGACAGAGCAAGACAGAACGCTCGTATCAAAATTTGTCTGCATTTGATGCCACGTCATATAGGACCTATATGCCGATGAAAATTACCACGTACCATCCTTTGTTTTTGTTTGCAAGCGTGAAACGTTAATTTGTGTTCACTGTTTGTGTTGCCTACAGATTGCTCTCACGAAGCCGGACTTCTGTCAAATCTGTGATATTTTTATGAAGTACTGGGTCGTAGAAAGAGGCAATTGTTATTTTTATAATGCCAAAACTACATACAAGTTTGTTTTTATAAAAATTGACACCTTGTTCTGATACGCAGTTTAAAACCTTAAATACAACTTTAAATTCATAGTTGAGTGAGCTAAACTATGGTCTGATAGTTCAAGACTTAAAGCTTCTTTTTCTACGACATTTTATACACTATATTTCGACGTGTTTTAAAAAGTAGTTTAAATACAGCCCAAAACATCCGCCCGCCATCAATATAATGCCTGACAAACAAGGCTATCAGACAGCCGGAAATCATGTATCATGGCCCGAAAATATGAGAAATTGCCCGAAATCATGAACTGATTAGAAAGAAAGCATTAATTGCCCGAAAACATATAACATTGCCCGAAAACATATAACATTGCCCAATGATATTTTTGTCCCTATCCACCCTTCATAGTACAGCGCTTCTCAGGTGCATGAATGTCTAGTATACGTTTAAGTTCGTATTCATAAGTAGTGATCTGACCTGATAAATCAGTATCAACGTCCAACAGGACAGTTGATGATTTTATGTCTTCTCGCAGGCTATCCAGATTGATAGATTTCAAATTGCGAAAAGTAACTTCTCGTCGCTCAACTGGCGGTTTCTTCAGTTTTAGCTTGCAATGTACAGCAAGATGATCTGAGAGAACGGGATCTTTCGCAACTATATCGCTCACAAGGCAATCATCAGCTCTGGTAATGATTAAGTCCAAAGTATGTCCACGGAAATGGGTTGGCATAGTAACATGCTGTCTTAAATTGAACAATTCAAGTATGTCACGAAATTTCTTCGCATTTACATCACAGTTGTCAACCATATGGAAATTTAAATCACCGACAATAGCAAGATCTCCGGATTAGTATTAAGAAAGATCCATAAAGGAATAACATTCAAAGAATCCATATAGTTGAGCTCGTACATTGAAAAGAATACAAAACTGAGAGCTGAGTCCAAAACCAAGTTTGAAAAAGATTTCTTCAAACTAATGAATAACGCGGTGTTTGGACGGACGATGGAGAATATCCGAAAGCGAACCAACGTTGAATTGGTAAGCACAGAATGGAGACTAGAGAAACTAATGAAGAGACCAGAGTTTAAATCATATACGATCTTTAACGAAAACCTAGTTGTAGTTTATACTTATGAAACAGAAATAGTGATAGACAAGCCTATCTACGTAGGCATGAGCATCTTGGATATTTCCAAAAGTCTCATGTATTATTTCCACTACGATTTTATAAAACCAAAATGTGGTGACCGAGCAAGACTTGGTTTCACAGACACAGACTCTTTCCTCTATGAGATACAAACTGAAGACTTCTATAAAGACATTTCCCCAGACTTGGAGAAGCTATTCGACACCTCAGAAATCGCAGTAGACAATCCTTACATCAAGAAGGGTTTAAACAAAAAAGTCCCAGGTGTGTTTAAAGATGAATGTGGTGGCACACAAATTATAGAGTTTATAGGACTACGAGCAAAATTGTACTCATATGCGAAACAAGACTCAAAGAAGTAAACAAGTGCAAATGTCTTAAGAAGTCTGTCATCAAAAAGACTGTAAGGTTGGACCATTATAGAAAATGTCTATACACTGGTCTCCCAGCAACAAGAAGAATGAACGTCATAAGAAACAGAAAGCACAAACTGTTCACAGAGACTGTCAACAAGATAGCGTTGAGTGCAAACGACGACAAGCGACACATTCTAGAAGACACAATAAACACAATGGCTTTCAGACATTACAAAGCGAATAAAGTGAGCGTGAGCGCAGCGAAGCAAACATAAACTGAGCGAAGCGAGTAAGACCACTCTAATAAGAGAAAAAAGATGTTTAAATCTTTGAGTTAAACATCTCTATTAAATTAAGTGCTCCTCGTCACTAAATCCAAAATCAATTTCTTCAGATCTCACCAAACTCAAGCCACCCACATCACATTTACAATCCTCACATACGTATCCCTCATCACTTTTATATCCACACTTGCACTCATATCCACACTCACCCTCTTCATCACTTTCGTAATGTGATCTAAATTTTCTTATATGAGACAACATAAACGTATGCCACTCAAGATGATCAATTTATAGAAGTTCATTATTATAATATGCTCTCTTAATACTTTTGGGTTGATTCTAGAATGTTTAGCTGCTTGGTTGATGCTTGGAAATTTTTCCTCCCATTTAGATTTTATATGTATAGCTTTAACAGGTACTGCTTTTGGCCATCTCATTTATCATATAAAAAAAATTTTCTAAATTTACTATATAATAAAAGAACAACATGCCAGCGACAAACTATGCAAATGAAATGCGCCAAACAGAAAAGAAAGAATATATTAGTCAAATCTATAGTGCTGGTGTGCTAACGCTGTCCGTCGTGGGTGTATCAATGTTAAGTAAGAAAGCTTTTGGAGAGTCCCTTGGAACACCACAATTGATGCAAAGCACCTTAAAACTTGCAGGAGCTGTGATGTTGGGATCCATCTTGGTGAAGTACTTCGAAGACAAGAAGATCTTCCCAGAAAAAATTGACAAATAAGCGAAATGCTTAAAATAAACGTTATAATAAATGGCTTTCATTGTAGTAGGAGGACTTTTCAATGCATTTGCCTTCGCTGGTGCAGGATTCTTATTTAGTATATTAAACCATAATGGACATGAAAATGAAATGAAAAGACACAACTTGGCTATGGAAAAACTCGCTGAAGATAAAGAAGCTTGGTATGAGAAGGAAGTCAAAAGAAAAAACAAGGTTCCAAGATACCAACAGGAGTTATCGGACGAAAATAAAGATATCAACACGACGAAAAATCATTGGACTATTTAGGAAAGATAAAAAAACTAGAGCTCCAATGGACTCCAGAACCAAGATTAGAAGACTACTACAAACCTTCAAAAGAAATGCATTAATATCAACAAATCGTGATGGGTATCTTAGGCATCGCAGGAGGTTGGGCACTTTGAAAAATAGTTTAACACAAACGTTTTGAGCTAGAGTTGAAGTATATTTAAAGTATATTTCAACTTTTCTTTTTACTTTGTTTATTTTGTTTGCTTTGCTTGTATTAGTCGAAAGTGAGTAATTTTATCTCTGGTTCAGGTTTTGGTTCTTCAGGTTCTTTGATCTCTACTTATTTGTTTAATGGTTTATCTGTTTCTATAAATGGTTCCATCATATTGCTGGAGACGCGTGAAAGAAAGTAGCAAGCTGTTCCAAATCCAAGAATAGAGACGATGACACTCGTTGGCGTATAACCCCAACTCGCTCCACTCGTTTCGATTGTATTATTGTTGTTTTCTTCTTGGAGTTTTTTCTTTTTTGCTTCTTTGACTTGTTTAGAAATCGCTGCAAGTCGCTTACGTGCTTCTACTCTTCGCCGATCCTTAATTCGTTCTACAGGTTTTTGCAAAGTAATAAGGGGTTTTGGTTTGCTTACGCTCAACCCACTTCGTTGGTTTTTTTGGTTTTTTTTACTTGTGGGTTGCTGTTTGCTTTGCTCATTTATTTAACAGTAAATTTCAAGTAAAACGCCAGTTTTCTGGCGCCAGTTATCTGACGCTAGTTATCTGGCGAGTCATCTGGAAATTACTTAAAACTTATTCAGAATTTGTTTAGTTCTAATGGTGAGTAAAACGCTGAAGGCGCGCGAAGCGCTTTAAGTAGATTTAAGGAGATTTAAGTAAAACGCCGTAGGCGCGCGGAGCGCTTTAAGTTTCAGTCTCCATTTTTACAGTTAACTAAGACTCGTTTTTATAATTAGCACTCATGGCTTGCACCCAAAAATAGATAGTAAATATTTCGACATTAGTGGTGGTGGCGTAGTTTTTAAGAGGAAATTTCGCATTGAGCAGAAAAGTTTGGTTGGTGCCAATCGTTTTTTTTAAACTCTTCAAATCTATTGTGTTTAAACTCACATTTAAGCGTTGTTGTCTTTATTAAATACTTTAATAGAGTATTGTATAATTAATTGTCTAATCACATTGTCATTATCAAAGGTGTGGTTTAGTAAAGTAATTTTCGTTTTGTCGTTGATTTCCACCTGGTAAGTAGATACAAGAGTTAAAAGGTGGGAATCCTTGAATTCCAGTGGGGTAGACAAACCCTGTTTTTAAACCACCATATAAGAAAAGATAAAGATATAAAAGTTTCTTTTTGGTAAAGAACCGAGTTGCGTTTGTGTTGTTTTTAGTTGTCGAAAGTTTTGTGCTGAGATACTTTGATTTGATAATATATATGAGGTATTGTTTGCAATATTGGTTTTATTTGCTGTGAAGTCAGCTGTATTCGACTGAATGTTAGAATTATTAGAAGCAATATTTGTTATATTGGTTGAGATGTCGTTTTCATTGGATAAAATAAGTGAGTTATTGGATGCAACACCTGTTTGGTTTGATTTGATGTCTGCTCTATTGGTTAATATTAGTGATTTACTCGATTCGATGTTGGTTTTATTCGCTTCGCTCAGTTTTTTATTAGACAGAGTCTCAGATTTATTTGTCTCAATTTTATTTAAATTTGTTTTACTCGCTTCGCTCAGTTTTCTATTTAAGTCTTCATATCCAAAATACATTGCCATTTATTTAACGAAAAAATCTTTGATTCTTCTGGAATTTCATAGTAGATATTTTGCAATTATTATTCCAGCTACTAACATTATGCCTGCAACTTCTACGTTATAAGAGTGCTTTGCACTACCTTTGCGCTTAGATTTTAAAGATTTTGATTCTGGTTTAATTCTTGGTTTAATCGGTTTGTTCGTTTCGTTTTTTTTAATTTTAGGTTTTTCAGTTTTTTCAATTTTTGTTTATCGACTGATTGTCTCAGGTGTATAAGTTAATCTTTTATTTTCACCAAATTTCATGCCACTCGATGCCAAGGTTAAGATATTATTATATCCAGCAACAGGTTTTTCTAAAATGATCATACTCGAAGGAATCAAAATAACTCCTGGACTAATCACCATATTAAGAGTAACATGGGTGTCTTTGATAGCGATCCTCATGTTGGAAATGGTCACTGTTAGATCGTCTTGTACAATGGTAGCGTCGACGAGTCTGTCTAACACGTTTTGAGTTTGGTAACTTTTTGCTCCTGTGTTGACAATAGACGATTTTGGATTCGCTTGTGCACCTAAAATACTATAAACATAACTTTGTACAGCTTGTTGAAGTAATTTTTGTCCCAATTCAGTTAATCCATCGGAATCCTGTTTGATAAAAGCCTTCCAATCATCAGGTGTTTTATTGATAATTCTAAAACCATCTTTACAAATTGTTATCGAATGAACGCAATTATATTTACTGTATTTTCTTTATATGTTTCAGGATACTTGTACATATTCCATTTTAAATTATTTACATTTGTTGTATATTCAAACAATTTGGAGTAGTTTTTAACATATCCTTTTTAAAAACTAGGCTTAACAGGAATTCTTTTTTGAATTAGATCTAAGACTTCTTTTGTAGCTTAGGGGGCCCAATTTTTCTGGATAGCGTAGAAATCGTGGCATTTGGTAATAAAAATAATACCCAGCAATGCTTGTTATAGTGTTGGGTTGATTCCTTGTGAAGTGTGCGATTGACATATCACCCAAATAACTTAAAACATAAGCAGCTAATAAACTTACAAAATAATTATCAGTTTGTAGTCGAATTTTGCTTTTCGGATGTCTGGATCGTCATGTTTGTTTTTATAATCGGTTTGAAAGCTTTGAAATTTCCTTTCGAAGCATTATCGTTGTCGATGTAAATTTTAAATTTCGTAAAATCTACGTTCATGCTGTAAGGTTTCAGCTTTAAATGGACTATACTACCAAAATGATTCCAAATTTGAGGTGTCCATTGGAGTTCTAGATGTTCCTCGATTCGTTTACTACTTATACCTAGATCATGCATTAAGTTAGGATTGTCTTTTATATCAATCCATTCTATATTATATCTATAGTGTTTGTTCTTTTTCCAATACATATTGGTTACAAGCTTCAAATCGTGGTCGACTTCGCCTTCAAAATCAAATTTGGAAAGAGTCGCACCGGGATATTTTTAAAGAAATTTTTGTTCCGCTTCAGATCTTGACCAAGACTTGATCATTTCCATCGTAGTCTTTTCTATAATATTTGTTATACATTGGTTCTAATTGTGGGTAGATTCTGTCAGTTCCAACTTCCATTTATTTTGAGGGAAAATCTTCGATTATCTTGTTTAAATAAATGACGAACGAACGCAGTGAGCTGAGCGTAGCGGACAAAATAACTATATTTATAGACAATCTTCATAAAGAAGTGAATCTTAGTCAAAATATAGAAACCACATCAGCATCAAACATGTTCCTCAAAACAGCCTCGGTATTTTGGAATTATAAAAACATCACCAAGGGCAATGACATCATCCCGAGTGGGTCTAAAAAAATTAGTTTCGATCATGGTTATTCGATGTTCGATGAAATACAAAGTAAATTTACTAAAGAAGACATCGACATTGCAACAACACCTGATAACAAAGTGAAAATTCATTCCAAAAATAAGAAACTTGAACTTAAAACATTTGGGATGCTCCTTGGACGTAGCGCCACCCACAAAATACCTGCTGATAGATGGATCGAGTCCAAACTTAAAGCTGATATCAACTTAGTGTTAAGGTATATTAAAATCGATTGTAACTTGGTGAACAAAAATTATAATTTCAACGCAAACGGTCAACTTAGTTCAACGATCGCAAGTCTTCCTATCACCACAACACAAAGTTTAAATGGATCTGTGACCCATTTTAAAGACATCGAAAGTCAAGTTCCTTTGTACAACGGGGTGTGGAATAAACTAAACTTTAATATAAGTGCCAATATTGGGGTTGTTGAAGTACGGTCTGTTTTAATGGAAATTTACATACAATAAATGAATAAACCAACCAAACTTCAAGAAAACTTAAGAGCGTTCACCAACGAACAAGAATTAAGGAGAATCTACCATGATGCAAAAACAGGGTGTCAGTCAGCGGAAGCACCGTACCAAAAAGCAAAAGATGACGGACTCATGCTTACCACAAAACAAATCAGAGCTTGGCTGAAAGCTCAAGACACATACACGAGATACAAACGCGTCGTGAAAACAAACAAAACATTACAAACGTACGTGAACAATATAGCCGAACAAATACAACTAGATCTCGTGGACATGAGCAAATTTAGAACAAAAAAACAAAAACTACAGTTGGATCCTGACGGATGTGGAAATGTTAAGTAGATATGCATTTGCGACACCCGTACGTAAAAAAGACACTCTCAACATGGTTCAAGGCGTCGATGAGCTTTTAAGACAATTTAAAACAAGATTTGGAAAATACCCGGATGTCGTTCAATTTTGATGAAGGAAAAGAATTTTACAACGTAGGTGTGAAGAACCTATTAGAATCCTACCACATAAAATACTTTAGCACACAGTCTGATAAAAAAGTAGCTATTGTAGAAAGATTCAACAGAACTCATAAATCGATGATGTGGAAATACTTTTACTGCAAAGGAACTCATCAATGGGTCGACATTTTGGACGAACTCTTCAATAATTATCATCATGCAAAACATAATACGATTTTAATGAGACCAGCTGAAGTCAACAAATCCGATAAAGAACAAGTGTGGCTGACGTTGTATGGTCATTGGACAGGACAATACCTCTTGCCTAAATATAAAACTGATGATAAAGTTCGAGTCTCCAAGTATAAAAATGTATTTAAAAAAGGATACGAAGCAAATTTCACGGAAGAAATATTTAAAATCAACAAAATATACCGAGGGGATCTAACGACCTATGAAATACGAGACATGACCTTTTCAGATGATCGTATTTTAGGTAGATTTTACGAAGAAGAATTGTCCCTCTTAGATAAGCAAGATGACATTTACAGAGTGCTAAAAGTACTGAAAACAAGAGGTAATATGGCTTTAGTCAAATGGATGGGTTATGACAACAGACATAATTCCTTTGTGAAAAAGTATGACATAAAAGATCTTTGATTTTTCGTTTAAATAAATGGACACAGATTGCAAAGACTATGACTACGACGACTTTGCTCATGAACGTGAAGAAATCGAAATGAATAAATACAATGATAGAGACTACATCAATGACAACAACATTATAGACGATATCAACACAGAACGCGAGACTGGTTTTATAGAAAATGAGCGAAGCGAATTCGACCGAGAACCAGATGTCAATGTTGATTTTGTCGACAACGTTGCGCCATTTGAACCGGTTGAACCTGACTTAGAATGGGACAAAACTTATGATGAATTGGGTATTCCTGATATAAATAGAGATATCACTGACATGAAACGATCTGAGACTTATGATAAAAAAGACTTTTTGTTGAACTTCTTAGAACAAAACGTTGTCAAACAAGATGGTCCAAATTCTAAAGAAATCGTAGAAACCTTCAAAATGAGAGTAGGAGCAAGAGGACAAGTCTTAGGTGGAGAATTTGAAGGACAAAAAATCATCATCAGAGACAACAACGGTAGGTTTGTTTGGTCTAGAAACATGAAGTCACAAGAAGCTATCAATAGATTTAAGGAATTGTCCCGAAAAGCTCCAGCCGAACATTATGGAACATCGTCAGCGCAAATCGATGAAAATATTGAACTAAACACCATCACCAGTGACAGCTTAAATGAAATAACCAGTCAAGTCACAGAAAATTGTATTGAAAAACTACAAACAGAAATAGACGACATGTTGGACAATCTAGCAACAAAAAAACGAACGAAGTGAGATCGTTACAGAGCAACAACTTAGAGAACTTTGTGGATACCTCGACATGCCAGAAAATCAAACAGTTGAAGAAAAGCTCGAAAACTTAGAAAACGAAGCAAATCATTGGAGATTAAAAAAACTACAAGAGACCGATCTAGAAAAAGAAGCTGTTTACGACACCATGGAAAAAATAGCTAGACTTGCGGCTGAAAAACTAAGATTAGAAAATGACATTAGAACGGTGGAACCAGAAACTCGGGGGATTATCCAAGACGAAGTCGAACTCAACGAGCGAAGTCGAACTCAACGAACTCAACGTTGAGTGGAGTTGCTATAGCGATAGGTGGAATCATTACAACCATACTGGTCAACGCAAGATCTGCCGTTAAAGAAGGAGCTCAAGCCACATCAAGGTTTGCAAAAGCGGTGGCAAACTTATCTAAACAAGTAGGACCCATAGCTGGAACGGTGTTAAATGTACTTGGTAGTGTTTTGAAGTGGGGAGCAAAAGGCGTAACTTTTTTAGCTCAAAACTTGTGGATCCTAGCATTAGCGTTAACGTGGTCCGTGTGTGACATGTATAAAAATAAAAAGCGGGCAAAGCGAGCCTCAGTGACGCGAACAAAGTAGGTAGTCTAAAAAACAACTAATCTTAAAATTAAAAATTTTTTTTCATCTTATAATAAATGAACAACACAAATGTTTTAACACCTGGTTTTAGAAAACATAAAATGAGTGATATCAAAGGCACTCGAACAAAACATGTGATTACGTTTAATACAAACAAAGCAAATCCGGGGGAGGAAATCTACGTCGACATTCCAAAACTCAAGCCGGAGATTGCCTGGTACCCCACAATTTAAACTTGAAATTCGACTTTAAAAACAAAAATGTAAAGTCTTGGTTTTTAAACAACTTGGGAAAACTTTTGCTTGAACATCTCGTCGTCAGCGGTGGAGGTGAAAACGTATTCCACAACAATGGACATAGTGAGTTTGAAGTCTATAAAGATCTTTGGTTAGCATCACGAGTAAGAGAAGAACGAGAAGAATACGGCATTGCCAATGAAAATACAAGAAAATTAATGTCTGGTGACGACGGTGGCGTAAAAGCTGGCAATGATCAAAACGTCTCAGACGCGTTGGTCGCAGGTGTCTTGGGAAAAAAACAGAGGATAAAATTGGATAAGATCGTAGGAGACCATGGACTGCTTGCTCCTTACTCGATGAGTCATAATCTTCAATACAAGCTTAAGTTACCAAGTGCCGACAAAGTCATGGTGGCCCAAACTGGTATAAAGGTAGCAGGATACACTATAGAAAACATTGTACTCGAGTATGAAACGACTGAAAATGAAAACCTGGCTGGAGAAGCCCTCGCAGGATACGACGTTGCAAGAAGCCTAAGTTTTGAACATGTCACTTTAATGAAGACAATAGAGTGGGATAAGTCTTCAACGTTGGTGAATGAAACGATCAACCTCCCTCGAAAAAGTATGGCTGCGATTGTAATGCTTTTTGGAAATAAAACTATCACCGACGGCGAAGAATTTGAATACCCCAACATCGAAAGTGTTAAAATCACCATCAAGAGTGTCCCCAATCAAGTCTATAGTTAAGGTGTACAAAAGGCAGACTTGTATTACGAAGCAAAGAGATTTTTCGAAAACGAACGCAGTGATTGTGAAGCAAGTAGTGAAATGAACATAAGAAAATTCTTTAAAGACAAATTCGCGTTGATCGTGGATCTTAGAACCATCGAAGATAAACGAGTCGTTGGTGCAGGAAAGAAATTAGTCAACACCCAAAATGGTGTACCACTAGTTATTAAAAAGAAAGCTACAAGTGCAAAGTGTTATGTAAATTGTTCGTGGTCAGTGGCGGCTTGGTGAATTATAAAAACAGAATGATTGAAAATGTTCACCATTAAAAGCGAGTGCAACGAGCTGGAAAATTGAGGAATTTTTCGCTTTAGATAAATGGGAAACTGCATTCGCACAGAACGAACAGAACGTTATATTCCAGATAGAGATCGTCCTGGGCACATCATACAAGAAATCAAAGTCAACAAGTCTTGTGGGTGTACTTCGAGATTTGATCGAAAGGGGACAAGGCTTATACTTAATACAAGTTTCGACTATAACAAAACTTCCACCACCAACGTGAAAACAACGAAACCACGTCCACAAGGCGAAGCGGCAAAGCCTTAAGTTTAAATGTATCACTTCGCTTAAAAAGTTATGCATTTATTCGCTTTGCTCAAGGGTGCATTATTTCACAAAGTGCTCATACGGAAATCTCAGTGAAATCACCAACTTTGCATATTTTATGTTTTTTAATTTTTGTAGGATGTCATGTTTTTCCTCTTTAGTCACATGTCCAAGGTAGTCATCAAAGACAAGTTCCATATCTTTTCTAGATGGATTATAAAAACAAACCAACTTGGAGATATTTTTGCGATAAGGTTTTGCTATCAAAGTCGATTGTTATGTTATGATGATCGTACATAAACCATAATGTCTTGCTGAAGAGGCTAAGGCCTAGTTTAGACGTCGCACTTCTGTCGAGTCAAATGCAATTCAAACAATAGGTAATGAGATCATAGGTAACAATAGATAACAATAGGTAATGAGTCATCTCACTATCTATTGTTTGAATTGCATTTGACTCGACAGAAGTGCGACGTCTAAACTAGGCCTAACTTCACGAGCTCTGGCGTTCTACTTTTTACGAATTTTTTCGCCGCACAGTCGTCTAAGATAATCAAACTGTTGCTTCCTTTGGTCAATTCTGCAGTTTGTCTTAAAAAAGGTTCGATATCGTCCTGCGAGCAATTCAACACGATGAAATTTTCATCATTTTCATAAGACCAAGTTTGATAAGTTTTATTAAACTCATAAGTAGGACAAATCAAAAATATATAATCAAAATGATTCATGTAATGGGTCTCCAATAATCTCAATAAAATAATCTCAATAAATAATACGTTTTTCCACAACACGTCCTTCCTACAATGATCATATTGAAAGGTGTATCGTGGTTGGTTTGCTCATGTGGTAATGGTAAATCTAATGCTTTGCTGGCGTTAGAAAATTCATTTAAAACTCCAAAGTCTTGGTGGTTAGTTTTGTTTCTGTTTGTGATTCTTCGTTCGCTTCGCTCATTTGGTTCAGACTCACTTCGTTCGTTTTGCATTCTTTATTTTTAGAAGAAATCTTTGATCTCTCCTAGGACTAATTTTTTAGCTCATACTCCGGACTAACTCGCTTACCCACCACATGCTTCCCCACGATAAGTCCTCCAAACAAAACCTCAATGAGCAGAATATAAGGTGTAATGTATCGTAGAATAAATTTGACATCTTGTTTAAATGCCTTGTTGTCGGTGAGTTCCCTACCCATTTGTGTGGGATTATCGATGAGTTCTAAATGAGTCATAAGTTCAGCAAACTTTCCAATCACAGTATCGGTAAGCATCTCGTTCATAGACTCCGTTTGCTCACGTTGGTAGTCTTGGTAAATTTGTTCTAAAGCTTTTTCAGAATCTTTTTTAATGTAAGCCACCGAATATTTGATTTCTTTTGCGTAAGCAGGTTTTAAAAGCTCTTCTCGTCTTGACGATGTTTGCGGTTTAGTGTCGTTCATTTATTATAAGCGAAAATCAATGATTTTCTCGCAAGATATGCATTAATTTAATATATTTTTGTTTAAGTTTTTGCTCGCGGTCTTTCAGTTTCACCTTTGCGTTTTCTAAATTCACCAATTGTGATTCTAATTTCTTCTTCATGCTTTTTGCTTTATGATTTGAAATAGTATTCGAGTTTTTCAACATATCTCGAGCTTCATCAGCATAACTAAAGCTAAAACTCATGTGTTGAACTATGTGCAAGCACTCACCACATACGGTCTTATAAGAATTAAGTTTAAACAAACTTGTAGAACTGCATACCTTACACCAATAAGGATTCAACATAAATCCATTAAATGCACATCTTCTATTAAATCGGAAACAGCTAGCACTATTTTGTTATTTAGGATGTCTCTTTCTACACCTTCAGAGCTTGATAACTTTGATCACAACGAACTTATTTCTGGACACCCGGACAACCCCTGTTCGTCTACATAGTTCTTTAAACCTAAGTTGATAAGATACCTCATGGCTGCTCTTCACTCGCTCTGCGATTGGTTTGGTTGTGGAATGTAACGATAATTATTGAAGGGTGCAAAGCACCCGCTCCGCGCTTCTTTCTCTATGTTATGTTTGTTCTCGAAATATCTTAAACGTTTTCTATTCTCCTTGACGATCTTGGTAGGGTCCAGTTGCTTCAACTTTGCAAATATTTCTTCCTCAGTCATGGACTCGACTTGTCTTGCGATATCGTTCTTTCTTTGCATTTTTTAAATATTTATAAGATCATCCTTGGCACGTTTTAAATTTATGTCTCTTCTTCGGGTTTCTTCGTTTATAATATAATTTAGTTGATTCATTGCAGATGCTTTTTCAGAGTCGGACATAGTATTAAAGTCATGTCGATCTCCTTCAATAATTTTTATTAACACTATGTTCTTATCTTTATATTTGTAAATGAGTTCTTTATGTTGCTCCTATGGGTTCATTTCGTCTCTACTACTATACGCTGAATTAACCACCCGATTCCCCGAACTATTACGCAAATTAGCTGTAACTTTGTCTTCTACTAATTTAAAACTTAAGACTTTAAAATTTCTTGTGTTTTGTTTTGGATTCATTTTGTTCTCTGCTATTATATGCTGAATTTATCACCCGATTCCCAGACATTATGCCAATGAGGGAAACCCCCTGCTTTGTTTTTTCAGGTGACAGCAGTTACTGACGCTAAAATTCGATCTCATTAAAAATTCAAAATGGCGCTAAAGTATAAGATTTGTATTATGCCCTACATCATTTGCATAATTTTAGCGTCAGAACCCCCTTTTCTACACTACTGCTTCACTATCGATTTAAACTTTATCTCTCTTTATACTCGGTGAAGGAAGTTGCTCACCAGCTCGTCTTTACAATAAGTGTCACACATCTTCAGTGTTTTTCAAAGTTTAATCGAAGTAAACAACAAACAAAATTACAAGAACCGTTGCTTTTGCAAGCGACACTACGTGACATCGTTTTAAATCTTCATACGTTCTGTACACGTTCGAAAGAATACAACTAAGGTCGAGTTTCAACTGATAAGTGACTTTCTCAAATTAATTTCAAAAAACGCACAACTGCAATTTGCGTTTTGGCAACGAGTTCTGATTAAAGATAGTCTCGACTAATTGATCACAGAATTTCGTGGTTTCGACTAAAATTTCTAACCCATTGCGCACTGGATATATCCAAGCAAATGGTACGTTGATGAAATGACTATAGGGCGAAATGCGTCTGTAGCTTAGAGTTGCTAAAACTAAATGCTATAAAAAGTTTACAAAATTGTTGATATAATAGCAATAAGCAACAACATACACGAACTACAGTTTTTATTCACATCCATTGCTGCGAAATGACTGCCAACAAGGCAAAATTTAACCCCCAAAAATGCCCAACTTCCATTGGTCATCGATACGAACGCCCAGCTTGGACTGTTTTGAAAAGGGTATTGATTAGTAGAATGAAATAAAAGTTTTGACATGCCTAAATATCGAAGTATGGACGACCTGATAACATGTTTAAATGTTATTGTGAAAGTTTCCCTCCATGGAAACCATCAAATGCACAAGTCATTAATCTCAACATATCTTTTAAATTTCAACTATATATGCGAAACAAACGTTCACACGATGCACTAGTTACTACTTTGTCGTTGCAATGTAAAAACATCCAGAAAAAATCCAAAGTTAATGAAAAAACAACAAGAACAACCAACGCTCCTTTGCAAAATTTATCCAACTTTTGCTCAAAAAATACGCTCATGCCAGTCCATTTCCGCATCACACATCGATCAGCGCGATCATAGCCCGTTGCGCCGCTCTGTATATATTAAGCGTCCTGGTTTAGACGTTGATG
Source organism: Phenganax marumi (assembly GCA_025400095.1). NCBI lineage: Eukaryota > Metazoa > Cnidaria > Anthozoa > Malacalcyonacea > Clavulariidae > Phenganax > Phenganax marumi. The sequence continues at coordinate 22,973 of JAODVM010350718.1, forward strand.
TGAAGCATCTGAGAATAAGTAGTGGAGCCAGTTGTTTAAAGCGCGATTGCTTTACTCCGGAATAAAGTTTTAGAAACTGCATAAGTTGTTGTAGTTCTGTGCACCCACATATTTTATTTAAGGTTTGCAATTTAATAGTTCTTCTCACTGAAACCAACTTTGTCAAGAAGGTTTCCAATCTTATACAAACGCAGCAAAAAAAAACTTCGCTTAAATAACTATTTGATTTCGGAGCTAAGTGAATGATGCATTGCTAAAAACTGGCCTAACAAAGGCAAGATAAAAAGCTCTATATACCAACTGGAAATCGTCATTGAAACCAAAAGTGAAGGCAAACGCATTGCAGATTAATACGCATGTGTAGATCACCAATGGACACTATGAAATCCAAGCATCATGAAAGGTTTATTACCTCGCCCGACTTTTGCATCTAGTCTTCTGGAATGATAATGTCTTCGACTACCATATAATTAATAACCCATATCGTGCTTTGGTAAACTAGCTATCTTGTAAGGAACTTGTTAGAATGCAATAATTATCAATCGCCTTGTAAATGAGCAGAATGTTGAAATTTGTACTTGTCTACGGCCGTGCGAAGGCATACTTGAGTTTACAAACAGTGTTCGCCAAAAGTTTGCAGCAGTTCTGTAACTCTACATCACAAAAAGGAAACCTCAAGCAATGTATAAAGGCTGGATCAAAATGTTAGTTAGAATACTACTAAAGTACTTTCCATTTCTCTTCACAAACTCCTGCAAGGATTCAACAGTCGCCATTACATAACATTCTCGCGAGGTAACCAAACTACTATGATGCTTAGGTTCAGTATATATAATGTCCATTGCGATGGTATTCCAGTGAACTATACTCATCACCGAAACGATTAATCGAGAACAGGATACTGAAGCAAAGAACTGCAAAGTCGCCCCAGTCCTCCTTCTGCGACAAAGAAACAATACAAATTGCCAACAAGAACGTCGAGATTTGGTTCTTTTTTTGCTGTTTTCATTACTTTTTTCATGTTGTCGAGTCAATAAAGTACAAGACTAATTGTACGAAATATATCGTTTAAGTCAAAGAATAGCGAGTAGAGTACAACCGCGCGAAGTTGAAGATGTTTTTTCCTTGTTGTTTTTAATTTGAGTTACATTATTATAGGAAAAAGTGCATTATAAAATGAAACGAGCTAGTCCTATTGCCCGACGGATATTTTGTCTGTGAAAACACTGTATACAATTACAGAACTCATGGTTTTTTTCGATTTATGCTGTTCAGCGACTTCAGGTCTTCCCAGGTACTCCTAATACTCAAAGACGCGTTTTCATAAATCTTCGCGTAAAAAACTTTACTCAGACAAGTTCCATTTTATTCACAAAATAGCTTTTTTTGCCAGATTAAAAATTCAATATTTGCTACAACGGCTGGCTCATTGGCGACAGCACAACTAAATTTCCGAGGTATTCGTCAGAATTTTTCACTTGCAAATATCTCGCGTTACACGCAACGAAGATTTATGTAAATTGTACCGTTACAATCACCAAAACACAAGCTACAAATTGACGAAATTTTTGTTTTCATAAACTAAACGTAGAGATGGTTACAGCGAAAACAAACACGGAAATATCATATTAAAAAAAAATTCACATTTACATAGCCGAGGTTTTCTTTAATATATATTTTCCTTAAAATACTTCAAATGTCGACTGTCTATACTTTTTATCTTTAGCTATAAACGAAGCCGGTTTATTTTTCTATGCCCAGTGATATTTTAAAGAAAATTGGTTGAATGGAACTAATTTTATAACTTTTTGTGTAATCTAATATGTGTCAGCCATGTTTATCTAATTGTCGGCGTGCGCTCGGATGCTTTCGCTCGTGCTTCGAAACTTCATGTCTCGGAACCAGTGCTCGGAACTGAGCTACCCTTTTAAAAAAGAACCCTGGAACTCGATCTGTGCTGGGATTTTTTATCAGAATGACAAGAAAATGAAATTTATAAAGGAGTAGAGCGACCACTGCAGGCGAAATTTTGGGACAAACTGAAGTGTGCTAATACCGGACAAACCGAGGTCCCTTATGTATCTCGTGTGTTTGTTGAAGTTGTTTTCGTATGTAGGGGTGATTTTTAAGCCTTGCATTGCGGCAAAATCTTTCTTATAATGTTTACATCTCTATTATTTATTATCTTTATAAAAAAATGTAATTTTTGAATCTTGTTTTCAACATATTTGGGTTTTTTGATATAAAATCTGTCCTCAGAAACTACATAGTAACGGGTTTTGAAAAGCACTTTTAGAAGGATGTTTCTTAAAGGTTTTATACTCACTGAATAAAATATGTTAAGTTTGTGTATGAACCTTCTTTTCTTTGTAGTAAAAAAGTTCACTAAAATTTTAATCTTCTTGATTTCGAGGATGAATATAATCATCACTCGGTTTTGCCGTACAAATATTGCTGTCATGTGCAGTTTGTTTGTTTTTTAAATACTTGTTTGGACCAAGGAGACTGGTGGGACTCGCGCCTTGCCCTAACCTGGCGTCAATTAAACTGCATTCTAGTCCAAAACTGTGTGATATGTTGAAAATGCGGCAGACGCCAAATTTTCTATGGTACATGATATCCATGGAACACCTAGAACTATCCAAAATGCCAACTTTGATCAGCTAAGACTTATTCGTTCGCTTAAAGATTGAACTTTTCTTGTATTTTTACTCAATAGCAGTAATTTTCTTACCATTTCACTCTTCTTAACTCGCGGTAATCCTTTTAAACAGAATATTTGTTACGCCGCTTCCACCTTTAACCTTCAAATTTGCTTCATCCAATCATATGGCCTTACAAACGGGTTATCGCTCCAATGTGCACTAAAAACTTACTTCTTTAATGCTAAAGTCGAGTAATTTCCCTTGCAGTATTCGAGTAATTTGCTAGAGCAATTTGTTTAGCACTAAGCAAAAGTTCACATCCAAGAAAATGAATTTCCTAGGCGGTGTTCTACTATTACAATTCTCTAGACTCTGACAAACAAGAGCACTTCTTCTTAGCGTAATTAAAAAATTATGAGGTACCTTGTGTGGTTTTCATGAGTTACATAAGTTACATAACATAAGCATCTGGTAAATTTTTGCCCGACAGTTGAATTATTTTCGTAAACCAAAACGACGATGAAATCATTCGACCAGGGTAGCTTTAGTCAATGAACAACAATTTAGAACATTTCACTGTGATGACAACAAATTTGTTGTAGCCAACACTTTTAAACAACGTGTTAGTAATTATTTACTGTACGTGAACATTGTGCTATATAATACCTTGAGCGCGCTCCAATCTTTCGCAAATCAACAATGCGAAGGAAAAATCATAACGGGTTTGACAAAACATTATCCTAGTTGCCATGACTCTGCTGTAGCCAGGAGGAATGACATCTAGAAGGAGTGCAGGAACGCGGCATTCTCAGCTTTTCTTCGAAAATATTCAACTTCTTTGTCGCTTTGAAAAAAAATTTGCGCAAAGCCAGGGAGGCAAACGATGTATTATATCCTACGATAGCGTTGGCCGTCTGTAAAACATCGGTAAAAAAGGGACGTGTTCATGGCAATGCGAGCCAGCATCGGCTATGTTTTTGCCTTCGCTTTAGGACCTCCAGGTATTTTATTTAGCTCAGTGGTACTGAATAAAATTCCTTACACGGTCTGCAAAATGCAACTTATTATACTGATTTATATTCGTTTTCTAATCAGAGTAAAGAGAATGCAAATATCTTACATCATTGTTAGAGTGCTTGTCATTTGATTTCCATGTATATCGCTGTCTAATAAATGTATCCATCCAAAAGGTAAAACAGTACCCCTCAGTCTTCTGATATCGGTATCTGCTTGAATGCATATGTCAAGCTTATTGATTATCAGAGCACAAGCCCAAAAGCAACGATTTGCTAGACCTAACTAATGCTTGCAAGGCAAACAATTTTTAAAGCAAAAAATGTGTTGGTCCTATAGGTCGTATCCACAGGTTTTCTTTGAGTAACTTGCATGTATTTAATTACTATTAGGCCATATTCTGTGGCCGATTATCGTTCAGTTTCGTTGCCCCCCCATCGAGAACTACTTTAAAACACGATAGAAAAGTAGGATAAGTCATAGAAAGTCCAAATTCACTTGTTTTCACCTTCACAAACCTGCAGTTTTCGAGTATTTCGGCTTGGAAAATTCACTCAATTTACATATTTCGCAAAAGACCGACGCCATTTTGATTAAAGAAATGCCTGCATACTTGGTGTAGCTAATATACGAAATATATAGCAGATTCAGCAGTTTTACACTGCCAATTAAATGAAGTTTCGCACATCCGCTGTACAAGCGAGCCTCAACTGGGAAGCTTTGGGTCAGTTTTAAGCATAGATATAGGAGGTATAGATCGCCGACTCCTATACTGGAGCCTAGAAAGAAGCGTAGCAAAAATGATAATCCAAGATAGCGAAACAAGCGGGCAAAAAACTCAAGTGACCATAGTAAATACTACTAGGGAGATGCAAAGCATCGTGGGGCGAGCCTGGATGATAAGGTGTCAACGAAATGGATGACATGCAGTAGGACTTTGACTTTGTTTTTAAATTGTTTATATGTATAAATCAAGTTGTTTACTCAAGTAGACTGGTTGCGCAATTTTTGAAAAGCTGTGATTACTTGAAAGATCTGTAGTTTTAAGTATTACTGCGAGCGTAACTTTATTGTGTATTTATGACAAAAACCCCAGAAAGAACAAACTGGTGGAAGAAATAGGACATGGAAATGCTGCCGCCGGTTGTATGA
>JAODVM010350719.1:0-11197 GCA_025400095.1 Phenganax marumi
ATAAAACAGATGGACAGAAAGATAGATAAGTAGGTAGGTAGATAGATTGATTGCTTGGTTGTTTGTTGTAAAAACAACGAATAATAGACGTTGCATATAATGCTAAGGCTCGTCACTAGTGCCAGTCAAACGAAACACATTAACTGGTAGGGTGTCTAAGAAAGCAGCTGGATAGCGCTAAACTATTGAGTTACGCCAGTTACGCCCACATATGCAAAAAGAAAATGGTTGTAAAAGTATAAACATTACACTCACGTCATTTTTCCATATAACAGTGTTTCCTTCCTCTTTATTTTCAAATAATCCACAGTTGTGATTTTTACCCTAATAGAATGATATGTTAGTACAATTGCACATAAAACCTAGTTTCCAAATGGTTGAAACTGTCGTAAAAATAGAGTTAAGATCTTTCTTTTCAGCCAAAATAGAAGAATTTCAAACGAGTTATTACCAAAGCAAGTATTACTAAACAATATGTAGGTTTGCTAGAAGATTTACTGCTGAGAATATAGAATATTTTGGCTGTTCAGGAATACCGCGACTCTTTGTTTACGACACTTACAAACATATGGAAACCAAGGTTAAGATAGCTGAAAACTAAACTTTGACGACGAAACCAGATTGACTGAAGGCAGCACCCTCTTCGTCAAATTAAATTGCTGCGTCAATACTCATTAAATCATATACTCACAACCTCGTCTTCCAGTACTGAAAAGGAATTATGGTTTGGAACTTGGATGGCTACGGGAGCTTCCTATAAAAGGAAAATTCACCAAAAGCAATCAAAAAAATACAATGTATAAAAAACTTTGACCTGTACAGTACTATGATGATATGATCGAATCAGAGAGGTCAGTTAAGTGGATTTTCCACGGTTTTAGCGTTAGTACAGTCTGAGCATGTAAATAAAGACTTCACCGGAATAAATTTTTTTAAACTTTTGCAAGAGTTGCAAAACATCATGTTCTACCGATGTATGAAATAAACAGGGTGGGTAACCGACTTCATTTCCGGGAACAAACAGACAATTTTTTTCGGTATAATAATCAGGTTTACTTTGCCACGTTTCCATGGCGACACTGACATTGTCAAAACGATTTTTAATAAATAGGCTAACCCACAAGCCTACAACATATTTAAAGCATAAAACAAAACAATTTGAAGTTCGGATTTTAAAATGGCATCTAATTGTTTTGTGCGATTTGAACAAACAAACAGGGAAAAACTGACGAAGAATTTTTTTTACATATTAAGTTGTATGAATGCTTTGGTGCATGATTTAGGTTTTGAATCATTGAGATTAATTTTGTTGCTTGTTAAGCAATGGATCAAGGTATGCCAACAAAGCGCGATCTAACAGGCGCAATGCCATTTCCTGCTGAATGTATACTATAGAAGATGTGAAAAAAGGTGCTAAAATGACTAAGTAGAAAATGTCAAAAATGCTTACCATTCTCTTTTCAGTATCAGAGTTTTCTTCTGGCATAGCTGAAAAGCGCTTGTTATGCTTATCCTTTATACCACCAGTATTGTTATGCCAAATGCTATACATTGCTTTACGCAGGTAATCTGTGTTGGAGTGACCACACGCGATCACGACTTGCCCCCAAAACGCATGGGGATTTCTCCAACTATCTTCTGCAATCGATCCACACTTAACAATAGCCGACAATGTCTCGCCTACGTTTTCTTTAAGTTTAAGTGAGTGATTGCGTTTATCTTTTTTGAAAACCTTGTAAATGTTAGACAAAGAAAAAAAGTTTAGCAAACCAAAAAGCAATGCCCAGGAATCAACATGTATATTGCGCTTACCATGACGTTCCTTAAACGTGCTCGATTCAAGACTGAGGGGAAAATGGAAGAAACGACGGGAACAAAGAGCCACAATTTTCCGCTCCTTTACTCGAAGTTTAACAAAAACAACTGAGAAAAAATGCTGATAAAATTACAAAATTTACGGATCAAATTTCGTAAAATGTTCTATCACCTTTTCATTGGTCATTAACGTTTATGACGTATTAGCTCTCCACTCATCACGTGCGACTTTCACATGGGATTGGCTGTGAAATATTTTTACAATAATTGAAAGATTAACGGTAAGCGGTCTAATAATCTCATTCGTCAATTGTCTGCCATGTGAGCAAGAGGTCCGAACATGTCACTGGTGAAAATGAGTCAATCCAAAGAAGAAGGCATGGTTGTTGACCTATCGTGTGAGTGTCGAATCATTGATTCATTGTCTAGTTATTAAAGAATGAATTTGTAAATCATCATAATTAAGTAAATCATTTGGTCAACGAGCTAACCAACGATTTGATTATGTCAATTCTAGTACAAGACGATTTGGAAAGCGAAATCAAAGCTGAAAACCAAGTGGGATTCAATCCTATGCAGCTCGGACAAAGTATGCCAGTAGTATATATAAGCTAAGCTATTCAAAAAGCCACACATGTAGGTGAAGTTTACAAAAATTGTATCCATGTTGATCAAGAAATGCGTTGGTTGCTTTTTATTTAGTAATGAATATGATAACGGAAGCCGTCCAAAGAGTCAGAAATGAAGAAAAAGGTAAAACTATTTCAGTATATCCACGAGTATTTTGACATCTATCGGCAAACATCCCACATGTTGACGAAGATACGGAGGAAGATACGAAGATACGTCAACGTACGAAGATACATCGGACAAAGATGCGTCAACATCCTACATGTTGACAAAGATACGGAGGGTTGCGAGCGCCAAAGGCGCTGGCAAGCTAGGGGGGTCTGGGGGCATGCTCCCCCAGAAAATTTTGAAATCTAGATTCTTGGAAATGCCATTTGCTGTGATTTGGCAAAAGTATTTTTGTCTTTTGTTGGTCTAGTACGAGCGCTAAAATGAGCAAATTTTTTTCAAACTACAGGGAAAAAAGTGTTTGAATGCGACAGTAATTACATAAAAATTTGAAGATTAGCAGAAAATAAATATGACTGTTTCGCTCTATGTCAGAGCTCATCAGCATGCCTAGAACAGCTTAATTTTATAAACTGTTCGACATGGATGGTCACTGTCAGACTGCCCACTTTTTGCGCGATTTTTTCCATTACACTTTAGTAATTGCCTTTTTTGCCACACTCGAGTAAAACAGCTTTTTAATCACATGCTTTCAAGTGAAAATATAGAGGCTTTAAAGCGTTTAGTAATACAAGCCTATTTGATCAACACTATCTGTAAAATGTGTATTTGCCCAAGAAGAGAAGAATATCTATTATAAAATAAATAAATAAATAAAATAAAAAAATAAATAAACAAAAAAAGAGATTCGGCAAAGAGAACTCATGTGAGTTTGATTCATTGTTGCCCTAAGATAGGTTTTCACCCTCTTTAAACAAGAAAAAGATCTTTCCACTGATGTACTAGTGAGAGAAAACACACCATTCATCTTCAGCAACTTAACAACTTCTGGCCAACTAGATTGAAGATTGAAGTTAAATATATACTGCAAAACTTCCATACTGGTATCTTTATGAAAGTCTTTATCCCTATAAATAAAAGAAAGCTGACTCTCTAGTGCTGGAATGTCAAAGAGAGGTCCATACTTCTCTTTAAGAAGACTGACCTTCTCTGAACGTACTTTACCATCCCACCTTCGATACAATTTGGGATTGGCAAGATCCAAGAATCCAAAACCTCTAACATCTTGTCCAAATCTTTCATCTAGCATTCCCTGAATTGCATCTAAAATTTGAAAATACAACTGCTTATAGTTAGTTCTTAAGTAAGTCCTAGTTACAGGTTGTCCAACCTTTTGGATGCCTGTTTCACGGCAGTCCTCATATCCGTCATCATTTTGAACTGAAAAAAGAAACTTCTTAAAATTATCAACTTTGCTCATGCCATAATTAAAGTCAATATGCTTTTTCTGTAAAATGTCATATAGTATGCTTGATTGTTCAAAAATGGTATAAAAGAGGCAGGCAAGAAAACAAAACTAGAAACGTTCAAGATACCCCAATAATCGACTCACCAGATTCAGAGAGTCATCATCCCAGCCGCCTGGCTCATTACAGATCTGCTCCAAAACATCAATCAAAAGTTGGTAATTTTTAAAAACTACATTGATTATGCGAGATTTATAATACCACCTGGTATCACCAGGACTGGGAATCTCAATATTTTTTTCCAGAAAAAAGGCTTTCCTTTTGGGACTGTTACTGGAAAAGATGCTAAAATAACTGATATTTGTAAAAAATACCTTAACATTAGAAACAGCTTGACTTAAACCAAGGTTCAGCCTGTGGGCAGCACAGTGAACGAAGTACGCAAAAGGATACTGTTCACGCATCAAAGCCTGGACACCAACAAGATGACCAGACATGACAGAAGCACCATCATAGGTCTGCATTATGAATTTGTTGCTATTAATCCCATTATACTGACCTAAAGTACCTTTAATAACAGCAGTTAAATTGGGGGCAGTCCTGTCAGGACTTACATCAACAAATTTAAGTAGCCTTTCAACAATGGAAGAACCACTGTCTAATCGAACAATCAAACTCAACTGTTCCTTGGTAGAAACATCTGATGTCTCATCAACCTGAACACTTACAAAAGTACAGTCACTGATCTCATGAACAATATGATCTTCAATGACTCCATCAAGACACTGAATTAAATCATTCTACGTGTCAGGGACACACCAGTGAATCAAGGATCACCTCCTACACAAGACTCGGCCAAATGCGCATGCAGACGGTGCTCAAATATGGAGTCAAACTTTGCAAAAGTTTCAAGTAATTCTCTATAATTACTTTTATTTAAGCTCTCGCAGGATTCGTCATGACCTCCAAACGCCAGCTCCTGCTTTGACAAAAACAAAACCACCTCTGTGATAGTTTTCAGCATTTCTCTGTTTTGCCTTACCTCTTCATTGTGGCGCTGAATTTCCTCCTTTCTTGCCTGTAAAAGCATCATGTCGACCGTTCGTTCTTGAGATGCACGCACCCCAACAGCTTACAGGTCTTAAATGCGCTCATGTGTGACTTGGCCTTCTTGTGCTTTTCAGAGTCAGAGAGGAAACTCCACATGTTACGATAGCCAATTTGAGTCCAAGTAGACGACTTGCCGGGCGAAAACAAAAGAAAGGGCCAGCAAAACATTCTAACACGTGGTGAAATACTGCCACAAAGCCATTCCTTCTTCGCGTACCATGGCATTTGAAATCCCTTGCCATTTGGGCTTGCTGAAAGATCTGGTGTTGGCCATTGTTTAACAATAATATTCTGCTCGGCATTACCCCAAGCAGAGAAGGATTTCGTCAACAACTCTGAAATAATGTCAAGTTTGACCGAAGGCGAAGAAGACATTTCAATATCAAGAAATCGCAACAGGCTTCGAAATTGTCACGCTCTCAGGCGGAAAGCAATGACCAAATAGGCAGTTGTCAGGTTTTATCGTCTCATTTAGTCCTGCATTTTCGAAATTGCAGGACTAGAGCTTGGATAACTACTGCACTGGTCATGCGCAAACCTTGTAAACCAATTAGTAACAAGGAAACGCTATATGAAATATTATTAGCTGGTCCTGCAATTCTGAAATTGCAGGACTAAAACTCGTGAGACACGAAACATACGGCATTTTTTCGCGAAAACGTATCAACATTCAATCCTGCATTTCAAAATATGCGGGACCTTCCTGATTACCAAGACAACAAAGCAAAAATTAGCCATGCTGTGAAAATCGTGGTTTAGTGGCAATCGATTTGACTTTCGATTTATGGCAACAACCGAGAACAGCTCTAAAATTAGACAACATCTAAATCTAAATTGAACAATTTATTTGAAGCAATTTTTTAACATTTTTTGAAAAGTTTTTAGTCCTACATTGCAGGACTTCCAGGACTGCTGGCTACGCCACTGTGTATTTTGCAACATGTTTCTATACGTAATTTATACTCATATTGCCAAATATAACGTGGTCGTATAGTATATCCTATATTGTATAATTTTTTCTTTAGCTTTTCATCACCTTTTGATTCATTCATCTTCACTTTGCTGCTGCAAGAGTGGCTGAGTTTGTCAAGGTGTTAGACTTAAGTCCTAATGTGCAATGCACACATGGGTTTGAATCTCATCCTTTGCAATTTCAAAAAATTAAATTGGACAAGAAGAATTTCCTTTTGAAAACCTCTATTGATTTTAATGAGCATAATAAGTAATGAAACAATTTCCACATTTATATTTTAGGATCATGTATAGGATCATTATATTAAAGGATCATGTATAGGATATTATTTTGTTTTATTTACAATTAAATCATAATATTCAAAACTTCCATCAGGATATTGCTGTCGGAGTGATTTACAAGTAATTTTTTACGTATGAGTAATTTACCCGTTTTCTCTTTTTCCTCCCCTGTGATTTCACTGCTCATGAGCTTGTCATCAACTCTTTCGGCTTTTTTCTTAGTTTCCCGATACTCTTTACAAAGTTTTCTTACTTTGCTCTACTATTTCACATATTTTCTCATGTTGATCTGATTTGTGAATCATATGTTGAATCATATCAATGATTGGACAATCCATTTTTTTTGGGATTTGTGCCTTCTTATTGAAGTATTCAATTAAAGACTCGGTGTTATGGAATAAGTGTATTGATTGAGGACTCATGGTGAATGGTTTGATTTTTGTTAGGTATTTTATTTTATATACATGATGAGCGTTTTATTGAATTGTACGGTGAGTGCGATGAATTTTTCCAAAGTTTTTCCATGTTAAGAGATTTCTATTTAAAATATTTAAAATCTTTGTACTTTCTCGAATATTGGATAAAAAATGTGGAAAATCAATAAGAAATCGCATGTTAAAGTGTTTTTAAATAATTTATTTTTAAAAAATAAATTCGATGAGTATAAACTTGCAAACTACTTTCATGTGGGTGATTTTGAGGATTTTGTAAGCAATGTTGATAAATTTATTATCAGATATTATCCTACAAAAAGTGGACGAGAATTTACCATTTTTCACCCATCATGGATGTGGCAGTAATTGTACAGAATACTTTGAAGTTTATTGAATACTTTACTACTCATGATCATGAAATTTTTGAAAGAATACATAAAAATGATGATGTTTGAAGAACTGTATGCGAAATATTGATGAATATGCATAGTTTGCAAGAACGTTTCTGTGCTTTTAATCAAATATTGAAAAATAATGAATATAATGAATATAAAATAATGAATATAAATAATAGAAAAATAATGAATATAAATAGGAGACAAGGAGCAGTGAGAACAAGAAGTTGATCAAATTGTGCGAGAATTTGAACAAAGTTGGTTGAACATTCAACAACAACAAAAGTGAAATGGCTACGTGGGATAGGCAAACGTTGTATCAAAAAGCAAGTAGTTTAGAAAGGGAAAAAATCGTAATGGATTTATTGAAGATTTGGATCGAATGTATTTGGAGTTGATGTGTTTTGACAAAGATGAAGTGTTAAAAATGCATACAATACCATAAAAAATGATAAATCAATCGATTTTATATTTAATTATTGTAATATGGTGGATGATCGTCATGAGAAATCTATCTCTTCAATCGTATGGTGGGATCCTATTTCTATTCTTGAAAACGATTTGCTATTTTATGTTGTTTTACATTATTCAAAAAATCGTATCGTTGGATGAAAGAAAATATTTTTCAAGAACAATTTGTCATCCTGTTTGAAAGATATGAGAAAATTATGAAAATATGTTATAGAGCTGGTATTATTATTTCTAAAGAACGAAAATTGATTCGTTTTTTGGCAAAAATCTCCCAATGAACATATCAAAGAGTAATTGAAAGAATTATGAAAAATTTAATGAATCTTGTTGTAGTTGAGGTTTTTATTCATGTAAATGAATACAATTGTAATATTTATTTTGAAAATCATTTGATTCATGTAATAAAATTAGCATTATCTGGAAGAAAACAAATTGAAAGCAAACAAGCTTTTGGTAAAATAAATGAATATTTTTCTTGGACACTTTAAATATTACAAAATATGAGTATTTAAAGAAAGGAGTATTCCGAACACCTTGGTAGTAAAATGTTGTCTGCAAGTTGCGCATTGTATTTTGCTGGAAGAATATAAGTGAAGAAGTCTTCAACGAATTATTGCTTGATGATGGATATAGTCAAATGAGAATGATTTAAAATCAACATTTGTGGAATGTGTGACAATGGAGTGAGAATAAATTATGCTATGTAACTCGTACAATTTTTATAATATTTCAAAAGCAATGGAAATAGCATTTGGACACTTAATATGAAAAAAATCGTATTTTGTGTGATGTGGAATGGTTACTTTATCTTAAACGTATGCCTGTTCACAAACATTGCCATTGTTGTCGTCAAATAATTTATGTAATGATACGATGGAGCGGTCACAGTTGGTTTTTGAATGACAACAATTTTTTGTATTGTTTAAAATTCATGAAGCTTTAATAAATGTGCAGTATAATTGCGCTATTTTTTTTAAGAAAAATAGTAATAATAAAGTACTTGTGTTTTGGCAAAAACCCTTGAACGTATATTCTGAACAAATGATTGGAGTTACTACTCATCGATTAATTTGTTCATCTATCACCAACAATAGAAAGGATTTGCATGATGTTGTGAATGATTGTGTGATACAGTAAGAAAAAGAATTAATGTGCATGTTATTTTTGGCATTTTGTAAAAATATGTTTTGTATTGAAATGAAATATATGGGTAAATTAGGTGGTTTTTTATATTCTGTCCATAAGGAATATCGAGGCTATGAGATTCAATTAAAGGAATAAATGTGCGACAGATGGATTTTTCTGATAAATGTTTTTCATTTGTTTTTGGTGTTTTATGTTTGATGTTTATTATAATAATGATTTTAATGATAATTCAAATAGCATTGTGTATGTGATGATCATGGACTTTGAATTACTTGTGATTAAGGCACTGAAATGTTTTTCTGCTGCTCTATTAATGATGTTAAATGGTGGTTTGATAATAGCACTTTGTTCAAAGGTGTGATAATAATACTAGTAGTATGAGTAGTACAATGACAAATGGAACGATAATGGAAGAATAATGTGAAGAATATTTTCAAATAAATGTGTGTATTACATATATTTGTTGATAGCAGCTATAGCGGATTTTTTAGCATACATTTTAGCCTGCTCTTGCATATTTCTTTGCTTGTTTTACTGGATTGAATTTTCGGAAATTAAGAAATCCACCCTTTTGTTTTCTTTTTCCCTGTTGTTGTCTTCCTGGAAAATATCCACCAATTTGTCGTCATCGCCTAGCCATGATTTAAAATTTAATTATGATTATAGAACAACCTATTTATAAAAAAAATATACAAAAATTTCTTTTGCAGAGGTTTTATTTAAAAAAATCTTGTTTATGTTTGTTTGATGTAATTTTAAACTAAATTTCATTTTAATGTAGATTTTTAATTCATGTTGCATAATCCATTTTTGTTTTACAATTTCTTGTGTAAAATATCTCATCCCCTTGTAATGTTCCAACATTAAATTAAATCCACACAAACAATGAATAAAATGCAGAGAACATTTTTTCTCCATGCATGCTTGAAATAATCATTTAGATATTGTTGGGTCTAATATTTCGTTGTTTTTTTTTTGTATAACAAATTGACTATCATTTAAAAAACGTAATAGAATTTTTCTATACAAATGACTTATTTCTGGTTTCAAATGTTTGCTGCATTCTTCTTCCATAAGAAAAATTGGTGTCAATGCATTCACTTTCAATTTCTTATCTTGGGGTAATTGTTTGTCGGCACTATACTGTTCTTTTTCGATAAATAGTTTTTGAAACTGAATGTTTATTGTTAATATGATGGCTTTTTGATTTCTGAACATTTTATTGTACATATCGTATGTGATCATTTTTCTGTCCTTATGATCAAGCCAATCTGACTAATAGATTAATTTGCTTTCCTCCATGAACATGCTTTTTTTTAATTCTTCAAATTTCCATGCCTGCTGATCTGTTACATCACAGGCCACTATTTCATTATCTAAAAATCAATAACATTTTACATCTTATTTTTTACCTAAGATTCTATAGCCACTTTTCTCCACTTTGACTGTTGTTGTGCTGTTGGACACATCATGTGCGGGTTTACAGTGGGGTTCCTGACAAGTGATTTGATTATTTTTAATAAGAAAATAAATCAGCTAAAGAAAACAAAAGATCAGGAATTGCTGGATGAAAAATTTTACAATGTCTTATCCAAGAATACACATATTTTGGATGCGAATGCTTTTTAACCTGTAGAAGGCGTTACCTCATAGAGGTTTCTATTTTCGAAACGAAAACACAATGATCCTACACCTATCAAGTGTATCATTCAATGAAGAAATATAAAATATGGATTTTTTTACGTATAACATTCACAGATTACCTTTTTTAAATTATAAATTTGATTGTAATTTTTTTACTAAAAAAGAGGTAATTGAATTTTTAAAAATTCATTTTAATAAAAAATATATTAATTGGTTACAAGGGTGGTGACATTGAACGGGAATTGTTGTACGGTATGGATATAGATTATTGTGTAAATTTAGAGCTTTTTCATTCTTTAAAATACGAAAATCTTTTGATCGAATTTGATTTAATTCAAAAAGTTGTGGTTACCATATCGCTCAAAATTATCATTGTAGTTATTATGAGGTTATAGTTTTTGCGCCCACTGGAACAACGGGGTGCTGGGCGGATTTTGTTTGAGGGGAGCTAGTCTACACAAATCCCATAATCACCAGCACATGTAAATTACACGGTATACACCAATCGGTGTCGAATATTTGCCAAGCAACTAGAAGTCCTGCATCACTCGTGGCGAGACCGCATGGTTGTTTTGATTTGCTTTGTAAGCTCATATATTTTCGTTTGCTTTGGCCACTGCTTTCGCTGTTTTCAGTGGTTGTCTTTTCGCTGTCTGAACTGTGAAATCTGGAGCTATTCGAGGTACAGTACACGTTTTATAGTTATCGCTTATAAAATATATTGACTTTTTGGCGCATAGAAGATAGCACTGACATTATGTACAAATCACTCGGAATCAGCTGATGACAAAAATTTTACACACTGCTATATATAAGTAGGGTGAAAATGGGCATTCTAGCGCAATTTAGGGGGGGTGGGGTCATTTGCATAATTTTTTGTAAT
>JAODVM010350830.1:0-11196 GCA_025400095.1 Phenganax marumi
AACTTTTCATGTGCCGAACCTAATATAAATGAGAAAATGTCTTTGTTTGAGTTCATTTGCATTCGGTTCGGCACATGAAAAGTTCGACGTCTGAAACAGGCCTCAGACGGGAGGGATGTAATTATGTAGCGGGCTGACATTTTAGCCCAGTCAGCGGTGATTGCCACGAGTGTGGGAGCTCAAAATCGACCGATCAAACACAAATTTCGCTGTTTTTAGCTTTACTTCATTATTAGCGAAAAACGAGAGCGCTTCCTCCAGGTAGCACATACAGCTTAGTGATATGATTGGCTATGATCGGCTGTTGGTCATTTTGATTGCTTATTTGTTAGTTTGTTTACTTTTTGTTTGTTGGTTGCCTTGTTTCTTAGTTAGTCAGTTAGTTAGTTAGTTAGTTAGTTCTTTATTTGTTTGTGTGTTTCTTTAATTTCTTTTTTCATTTGATTCGGTATTCTTTTTATCTTGGTCTCTACATGTTTTGCATATGATGTAAAAAATTAAATGGAAAGTTACTGGGAAAAATATTGTGTCATTATTTTTTGGTTTCAGAATCCCGGTGATCCATTTACAACGTTTAGGTTCATAAAATTGCATTCTTCAAATGATCCTTACTATGTGCTTGAATCACAAGACGACACAGGGTTGTATTTGAGCAGCGACGGAGCGGGAAATATGAGACTGAAAGCTTGGAATGTAGGAACTAGTCCCCCTCACCCAGAAAACTTCTTCGTGGACCCAGCTTTGTTATTTCGAGTGGTGAAAATTTAAAAATAATGGTTTTTTGGTGAACCCAATCGACTATTTGAGATCAGGAAAAAATTAACTTTAGCTGAATATTGTATATGAACTTGATTAGTTGCATAACGAAAGCACAATTACAAAAATAAAAGGAATGCTTAACTAAATTTACTTATCAGTGTCCTACAAAACTTGAGTTTATGAGAAAATTGACTGTAATATGATAAACATAGTGTCCCCTCAATAGCTGAACCCTTTCTAATTCAAATTAGAATATAAGCATTGCATTTTGACGAATTTTGAATACGGCTTGACGACGCAGCATCAATTTTACTGAATAGTTTGTGTTAAGCAATGCTATAATAAACCCTTAAAGCCTTTCACAATAACCTGGTAGCAAATACATTGAAGGAAAACGATGCATTATTTGTTATTAAGTTGACTGTATGGATTAACCATTCTAACGTCGCGAAGCTGCTACGTCCACACAAAGCCGTGAAATGCGGCGAGTTCATTCGTGGTCGTTGTCGTGTTGTAGCGTCGTGGATCGTAAACTCCCTATTGTTGAACCTGACGATTACTCAAACAAAAGTCCATGAGACGAACAAGATTTAAGTATTTGATTACAAGGTTGAGCCATTTTTGGGATAGATGGAGACGCAATTGTTAGTCAAATTAAGAGAGTTTCACAGGCCGAAATCAGAGCGTCATCGCTATGCTAAGGTAAGTCTATGGGGGACGTGGTAATGGTTTTTGAGGAAGACACAAAAGGGGCAAGGGGAAATTGGTTTTGTAGAGGGACTGATCAAGGGTAAAGAGAGTAGTGTAGTGAGGGGAGCAAAGGTTCACGTTGGGGCAAACGGTAAGTCTATTCGACTGTCGAGACAAATTCAAATACTCTATCCTTTAGAAATTGAAACCGAGTGCAAGAATAAAGCAGCAGCAAGCTCTCCTGCTCACAAAAAGGAACGCGAGCCTCGATAAGTTAGGAGCAAGCTCGACAGTGCAAGGTTAAGAACACGCAGGTACGTGCATCAGATAATAGGAAATTGCCTAGGCGGCTTTACATTCAAGCTGGAAGACAAAGTTTATGCTTGAATCGTAACGAGTCAATCGGGGGGAGAGCACGAAATGTATTGTAATTAGAGAATGCGCGCAGCGTAGGAAATATGTATTTCCGAGATTGTTTTCGCTGTAAGTACCGCTACGTTTGGTTTAGAAAAAGAAAAATTTCGTCAATTTGTAGCTTGTTCTTTGGCGATTTTAATGGTACCATTTTCATAAATTTCTGGCGCGTAGAACGCCAGGTATTGTGCCGTTGAAAATCACAGGTGAAATTTCACCTGTGTTTAGTTGCGATGTCGCCAATAGGCCAATTGCCGTATTTTCTCACTAAAAGTAGGCGTAACCGTAAAACGTAAGGTGTCACATTGAAACGCACATGTTTATGAATGCAAACTTTCGGCCTTAAATCGAGAACATACATGAGAAAATGAACACGGTTGATGCTTGATTGCAATAGCATCTTTTACGCTGAAATGTGGCGCTTTTTTGAGTACAACACTCAAACGAGTAAAAACGGTAGAGCGAAGAGAATATTCTGTATACTTGACAAAACTGCCAGAAAAGACTCATTCTTACAACTGCTTTATGGATTAGCAAAGAAGTGGTAGACATGTCAAGTAGTGATAGAGAATTACTCGTTTCTTTCAGAAACCTGGGCAGAAACATAAATAATAAATAACTACTGGATGAGGTTTTTGTGATATGCAGAATTATCAAGGTCAAGGTAAATGTTGTCAGCCGAGCCGGAGGGGAGGCAGATAACACTTACTGAGACCTTAATAATTTTGCATATCACAAAAACCAAACTCACTAATTGTTTTATTATACATTACAAGGGAAAAAAACGTTTATCCACATCGACTATCTTTTGTTGCCTTGATCTGCACTATTACTAATCGTGGGCTCGAGCTGCAGATAATTCAATATCTTTGTGCAGATAATTAAATTATCTGTAGGTTACGTGATTACTATATTTCATTGATGGCCATAAGCCAATCAAAACGCGTGTTTTTACTACAATGTATAATAATGAGAGTCATATGACCATTAGAGCACTCTTTGTTCGATCATTATCGAGATTTTCGTGCACGAGTTTACCAAGAACGAAAGTAAAGTAAATCAGCACTGCAAGAGACAAAGCGGAGTCTTGGAATATTTGCACGAGCGCCTTGAAGGAAACATTCAAATTGTTATGGCCTTTTCACTGATTTTGAGACGTTTTTCAAACGGTTTGCCGATACAAATACTAGTAGAGTCGTTCCTTCAATCGTTAAGAGGAACACTGCAAGTTCTACGGGAAAAAATAGTCAGGTATCAGGAGCCAGTCGCAACCCGCATCTTGGTGCCTCAACAGGAAGAAAGTACCGGCGGTAGACGCAGATATATTGTTTCACCAGAGCATATAGAAGTTCTTCGCAGTATGGGTATGTCGTGGAAGGCAATCGCAAATTGCCTTGGGATCAGTACCAAAACTCTTCAAAGAAGAAGAGCGGAGTACGGCTTCTTCGATAGCTATAGTGAAATGACTAGCGAAGAACTCCAATTCAATGTTCGTGATATTTTACGCTTAACACCGTTTTCTGGAGAGTCCTATGTTCGAGGAGCATTGCGAGGCCGTGGTATAAATGTACAAAGGTGGAAAGTACGTGAAGTAATACGAAACGTCGATCCTATCAACCGTGCAATTCGGCGACGATATACTATCCAGAGACGACTTTATGATGTTAAAAAACCAAATCACCTCTGGCATATAGACTCGAATCATAAGCTGATTAACTGGAGGTTTATTTTGCATGGTTGTATAGATGGATGCAGTAGAGCAGTCATCTATTTAAAGTGCTTTACTAATAATCTCACTAGCACGGCTCTACGGTGTTTTATTGATGGTACGCAAGAATTTGGATTTCCGTCACGAGTAAGGGGTGATAGAGGAATCGAAAATGTAGATATTGCTCGACTTATGATTCAGACAAGAGGAATTTTTATCGCTGGTCGTAGTGTACATAATCAGCGAATTGAACGACTTTGGGCGAAGGTTAATAGAGTAAGTTCCGGTTATTACAAAGACCTGTTTAACTTCATGCAAGATGATGGCATACTCGACTGTAACGACGAACGTGAGCGTCTTTGGATGAGTTCGTTCGTCAGTGGAACAACCATGGTTTACGAACTGTGAACATTATGTCACCCCTTGCTATCTGGTATTCAGAGGTTGAAACTGACGCCGACAATTATAATATAGGTGATATTACTTTATATGGGATAGATCCTGAAGGTCCGGTTGTAAATGATATAGAGACTGACAACATGGTTATTGTACCAGAGAGCACACTAACACTTACGGAGATGCAAATGAATGACCTCACCAGCATTGTTCCTAATCCTCTGGTGGATGATGGAAACCATAAGATTAATCATTATCTTCAAATTCAAAATTATCTAAAAACAGAATACCAGTAACAAGTGTACACTGCATTGAAATATTTCTGTAAGTTATACTGTGCCGAGAAAACAATACAACATGGTAAGAAAGCTAGGAAGACCCACCATACACAGTGGAACTAATGTTGATATCGAAGGCATCTTTTACTGGTGAAAGTAAACGAATAACATGTGTAAAGATATAAAAGCTTGTTTACAATTATCAAAGTTTCTGCAATTACTTATACTGTATCATTCTATGGAATGTATTTGAGCATTATGAAAGTTTTGTTCGAATTTTTTGAAAAAACTGCTAGAAAATAGACAAAATAACCAATCTCACAACAATATTTATAAAAATTTCGTTGTGCGTATGAAATAAAGTCATTTAAAACTTATTTGGATGAGTTGGATAAGAGAAACTTTGATGTTTTAAATTGGAGTTCAGACAACATCTGGTTTGTCTTTTAACTAATACAGAAAAAAAACTGAAACCCATATATTAAGATTTCAATGTTACTGTTCACTGACGTTCATACAATGTCAAATGACCATGCAAGTGAATTAATTAGAACATTGCTAAATTCCTCCAAAAGCTCTGAGTAAGTCTGAAAGGTTGATGGTATTTCCAAAACAGGAGCACATGTGTGAGAAATTATGGAACACCCAAGTCCAACAGAAGTATTGAACACAACTTTGATTTCACTGACTGTAATGATGTCACTCCCAGTTAAGAACTGCAGGAAGCCGGCTAACTTGCTCTCATTCATTGACTTGATAAATCTCTTAAGATGCTCAAGGCAGGTGCGTTCTGCGTCAGAACTTGACTCGGCATGCAGCAGCTTAACTACACGCTTAGAAGTAGGCTTTTTTACTTCATACATTGCGTACAATCTGGACACCTCACTAAACTCAGGAAAAGACTTTAATGCTTGCAATTCATTGCTCCAAGCCGTTGCTATGTATTTTGGTTTCTGGATCAATTCCTGATGTGCCAACTGTTCTACAATGACGTTGATGTTTTCTTGCGTTGGCTGACGATAACATTTATAGCTACCAAGCATTTCCAAAAGATCCTCATCTGCAACATCAACTAGACCGTCGAGACACTTCTTCAAAGTTTCCTGTTCGTCTGTTGATATATATGCCTTAAAGGAGTCAAAAAGACATTCTTCATCTTCATCTTCAAAAAGGCAGCTGGCAACAAAAGCTTTGGAAAGAAAAATTGGAAAGTAACTTTCTTGTCGATAACCAAAAACACTACAATTCGGGCAATACTAGACCAGTAAGTCTTTAAATTCTTGACCAGTGAGTCTTTAAATTCTTCAATAAGGGTTTTCAAGACGTTGCTTCTTGGTACGAGAATTTCACGCTGATCACGAGGTTCTGGAGGTTCCAGTTGTTGAGGTTCAAACAGAACCTGTGGCAAATCTTCTTCTATAATGCCTCCATCAATCACAGCAGCTGTTTAAAATATACAGAAGAATCTTGAACTTTTCCATGATGATAAAGCTATACATTTGTATGTGAATACATCACATATACATCACCTTTCTTTCTTTAAGGTGGGTATGTGTTTAACACCTGTAAATCAAGTACTACACAACGAATAATTTTGATGGTAATTTCTTTGTCCATAAATATAAGGTGTGTACAAACTTTTTTACCATTTTGGTCATCATTAATTGCTTCCACTACAACTGAAGCATTGCTTATGGCACTAGAATCTGTAATCAAATAATTTTAATCAGAACTAAAATTATTAACTAATGGAATGCACAGTAGTATCCTATGATGTATATTGATTTTCACCAGAATTTTCAGCTTACCATTATGGTCATTGTTAATGACTTCTTCATGAAATGAACATTCTGGTTGGTCCTTTATAAAGTATATAAACGTAGAAGAACAATTAAAAAATACCAAAAAAATGCATGTAAAAAACATTTTTCATTACAATGTTGACATTTAACTGCTATTTCTATTTGAGTTGCATTGCCATATCGGTCCACAATATTCGTAAGTTTTTTGATGGGCTTTTGAGAATAGTCTATTAAAGAATATTCGTAATTCTTTAAGGCAATTCTAATTAAAGTAAAACACTATTTTGCTCTACTTTACCATTGCGGTACATGCTCTGAACTTCCATTTGAGTAGAAAGGTCACCTGGGTTCACTGCAAACTATATATATAAATTTTAAGATGAGTTAAAGAGTATTGAATTCTATGTTTAGGGTAAAGGTGAATGTTACCTTTATAAGGTTAAAAATGTGACACTTACTGGTTGGCATATTTAAAATATCATCTTGAAGTATATCAGCATCATTAACCAGAGCCTCTTGCTCAACTGTAACACATTCTTCTTTTAATATTTGCATGGATGGTCTCACATAGACAGGCTTGTTATCCCTGAAAATGCGGCAGATTACAGACCCGTTCCAATTTTGTCCCGATGCAAGCACTGGCGAGACAAGTGTGGTATGCGTGGAATGCAAAATTTCAAAATCTACGCCACTTGGTGTAGCGATGAACAATAAAAAAAAACAGCCTTGGTTTCAGGATTTTATTTAAGAGTAAAATAGTAATCTGAAAACTTGTTTAAGGCTGTATTTTTATGTCTAAAAGCTTAAATCATTCATAATGTTCCAAAACAAACATGGAGTCTGAATCTCTTTAAAACAACGTGTTGATCACATGGTTCGTGTGTCCCTTTTTTATAGCCCACAAATGGGCGTACAATATAAAACTTATTTACTCAAACATCTAAATCTTATTCAACAAAACATTCACCCCCGCAATGGGGTTTCCCCATTCTCTCCATCGAATCCTTCAGCTGGGTATATAACACATATTTTTGTGATTGGTCTTGTATAAGTACCACTGGAGGTCTTGACTTGAACACTGCACACTTTACCATCGCTCCCTGGAAAAACTTTAAGGATTCTTCCAATGTTCCATTTTCCACGCACGGTGTTTGATTCTGCTGCGACTACGACAAAGTCGTCGACTTTAACATTTAGTTTTTCTGCTCGCCACTTCTTTCTGGGCACTAAGTGGGGAAGAACATCGCGAGACCAACGTTTCCAGAAAGAATCCATGATTCGTTGACAAAACTCTACTCGATGGCGCGGATTCTTGGTATTTCTAAACGGACTTTGGGGAATTGTATTCATCGCTCGTCCCATAAGGATATCATTGGGGCATATGTACGACCCATCGTCAGGATCTTGAGGGATTCGGCCAATGGGTCTTTGGTTGACCAAATTTGCAGCTTCGAGAAGACACGTATTTAATTCGAATGGAGTAAGTACAGCGTCACCGATTGCGTGTTTGATTGCAGTTTTGATGGACTTAACCATTGACTCAGCACAACCGTTGTGATGGGGTGCATAAGGAGTTGTGAATTGCCACTTCATACCGCGCTCGGCACAGAATTCCTTCAGTTCATCCTTGTTCCAGCCATCAATTATGCGACGTAATTCATTTTCTGCTCCTACCATTTGTGAGCCATTATCAGAAATGAGAAGCTTAGGGTATCCTCAATATGTGAAGAATCTTCTAAGGACTTGAATAAGCTCCATTGCGCTGGCGTCTGTCGCGAGTTCACAATGGACTGCCTGCGTATTCAAACAGGTGAATATTACTCCATAATATTTGGCTGTTTTATTTCGACTAATCTTTACTTTCACTGGACCGAAGTAATCACATGAGGTGTATAAAAAAGGCAGTGTATACGGTTGCATTCTCTCTGTCAGTAGATTAGCAATATATTGGGTTGGGACTTTCTTTTCCATTTCTCTGCAGAAGGTGCATTGATGCTTCACTTTCTTTGCGACCTCGGATCCATGCCAGCACAACCCGGCTGTCGGCTAAGTAGATCGTCTTCTCAAAGGACAAACGTGATTCACTAAGGATGGTTTTTCCAAGGCGACTTGCTAACACTGCGGCTTGTAACTCCAATCGAGGAATAGTTAGTTCCTTTAGTGGAGCCACCCTCGACTTTGCTGCTACAAACCGGCTTTCCAACTGTCCATTAGCAACTTTCCATCTGGTGTAGGCACATGCACCAAAAGCCAGACGTGAGGCATCACAGAAGATGACCAACATGGGATTTCCAGTCGCTTGAGGTGGAGTAAGGCATCGTTCAAATTTCACTTTATTTAGTTTGACCACATCTTGGAACAGCTTTTGCCATTTTACTTGTACGTCCGGTGGAACCACTTCATCCCATTCTAGGCCTTGTTGCCAGAGCTCTTGCATGGCAATCTTGGGTTTTATGAGTACTGCTGCAGCTACTCCAATAGGATCAAAGATTCCTGCTAACTTGCTTAAAATCTTTCACTTAGTCAACTTTGCAGCTGCAATTTCATGATCTTGTAGCATACACTGGGTTTCATCAATTAGGTTATCTTTGATCTTATAGCCAAATTTATGTTCGGTAGGTGACCAAACACTTCCTAGCACTTTCTCTTACTGATTATTCCCTTCTACTATGATTTCTCTGTGGTTACTGTCTGCGTTGATTTCTCTGTTTGACACCCAGCTTTTGATGTGGAATCCTCCAGATCTTAGCACTTCATCAATATCTTCAGACAAAGCTTTTGCTTCTTCAGTTGTGTCAGTGGAATCACAGATATCATCAACATATGCATTCTTTTTAATCGACTCAGCAGCAGCTGGCTTCTCTTCTTTTTTCATATATGCTGTCTTACGCATAGCTGTGATGGCCATTGTCGGCGCAGGTCAATCACCAAATGTCAAGACAGTCTCGACATACTTGTTGGGCTCTCTCTCGGTTTCAAAGTCTCTCCATAGAAATCTATGAACATGTTGATCAGGTGGTGCTATGTTGATCATGTGATACATCTTAGTTATGTCGCTAGCTATCGCGACTGCATTTTCTCTAAACCACAAGAGAACACCAAACAAGTTATTTAGCAGATCGGGTCCTTTGTGCCAGTAGTCATTTAGGCAATGACCGTTAAACAATGTAGAGCTGTTAAATACTACTTGTATTGGAGTGGTTGTCTTGTCGGGGCGTATGACGGCTTGGTGTGCGATGTAGTGGACAGGCCCTTTCCACTCTGTTTCTTCTTTCTTACTGAGTTTCCTTGCAAATTTCAGATCTTCCATTTCCTTGATTTGCTGATCATATCTTGCAGCATACTCTGGTTCTTTGGCAAATCTTCTTTCAGTGTTTTCGAGCTTTTTGAGTACTTGTGTGTAGTTGTCAGGTAAATGGTTGGGGTCTTGCTTCCACGGATACTTCACCGTCCATTTGTTGTCATGCAATTTACAAGACTGTTCAATCTGCTTTAACACTTCCCTTTCTGGCATTGACATTTTGGCTGCTTCACATGTGCATGGTGTTATTGAAACACCCATGGACTCGGTGTCCCAAAAAGATGTAAGATCGACTGGCGTTGCTGCTCGGATATGGAGAATTTGCTTAACATCTGGCAAGCTTCTGTCGACATTAGAACCAAAAACAACCCATCTTGTTTCTCCAGTGTGGAAACGGGAATAATTGATTCCAATCAGCAGGTCAACTGGGCCAGATCTGCGCTTTAGATGGTGCAGTGGAATGTCCAGAGCCTTTGCAATTTGATTCATGTCCACACTTGAATTATCCTCTAATATACTTGGAATAGCCACTGCTTGAATAGTTTCGACAACTCAACCACTGTGTGTACAAACGGGAACTTTATACATTCTTGTATTCATCTCTTCTTCTGTACCGCCCACTGTGGTGATGACAATCTTTATTGGTTTATTTTCTAGATTTAATGATTCAGCAAATCCCGTACGAACCATGCTCAGTTGGGCCCCACTATTGTAAAATATGTTGGCTGAGGAAAACTCACTGTTGGGCTTCCTGACTTTGCCAGTGAGGGTTGGCAGTAACACATGGCTTTCATCTTGCACACAGCCTACATGAGGACGAGGAGTTACTTCTTCAGCATGGAGAAGTCGGTGATGTGGTTTTTTACATGGGTTTCCATCTTGTTTTTTTTCCATGCACTCCTTTTTACGTAAACAATTGGCAGATGTATGTCCTTTGCTGCGTTTTAAACAGGAAAAGCAGGCTTTCTGCTCTTTAACCACTGAGCTCTATTATATATCTGGAGAGCGGGCTCCAATCTTTCGCCAGTCAACAAAATGAAGCCAACAAAATGGAGGATTTTGACGTCAGTTGCCATGACCACGTCCGATATCCTCCGGTGTATTGCCGCTGAAAAAGGCTCACTCTGAGCCTGCCCAAAATGCACACCCCCCCCCTGGATTTATATAAAAATATATATAGTTTTTGCCGTAAATTTTTGGTATTTTTCGACCAGTTTTTGAGATGGATTTTCTACGTGAAAATGCTTGTTTAAAGGCTTGCACATCGTTTTGTCAATTACTGAGGGATGCAAGATTGGAAGGAGAAACTAGCAGGTTTAATGCGTGTATTTCACGGATTAAACTTCCTGTCAGTGCCAGTCGCCGACATTTATATGTAGAAGTAATCTTATTTTTGTGAGCATACATGTCTTTGGATTTAATAGATAAGATGTAAAAACTGGTTATTTGACTAGCTAGCTGAACTGAGCCGTGCTTAATTGATATATTGGCGGAGCAATGTCGAAAAGGTGTTGTTTTTGCAATTGACTTTAAAAATGTTATAATTGTATTACATCTGTTTATGTTACATTGTGAATTAAAGTCCAATTCTTTGATTATAACATGAAAGCTGTAAAACGAATCAAGTCCAAAGCAGACTGCATCTGCTATAATTGTCAAAGTTCAAATCCAATGGTTTACGGCCTCATTTTATACTTTACAGTACCTGTAATGTGTAATGTTTTTGTATAGAAAACCCATTTTCCAACTCTTTATGTTATGTGTATATAGTTATTTTATGGTCAGGTTCTTTCAAAACAAAAATGCTCATAAATTATTATTTGCATTGTATGCCAACCAAATACAGTT
>JAODVM010350941.1:0-11195 GCA_025400095.1 Phenganax marumi
TACGGTTAGCATACCGTTTTCAAACTCTTACGGTTAGCGTTACGGTTTCGCATTTTTTTATACCGGCATCGTGTGAACGCAACCCCTAAAAGTAAGAATTTCGTACCGTTTTCAAACTCTACCGGTATCGTGTGAACGGGGTCTAAGCATAACATGAATTATTATCAAGGTCGACGTTCGAGTCATCTACCGAAGAGAAGCTAAGGCAGATAACATAAACCGAGGCCTTGGTAATTCACACTATAGTTTAGTAATTTTTTCAGTCCTCGTTTTGGTAATTTTTTGCCACCTGGGGCCGGTTGTTCGTACACCGTGGATATAAGTTCAAAATACAAGTCATATTTACGTATTCCTCAGACAACGAAATTGACAGTGCTTTACAGAATACAATAATTATGCATTTACCTGTAGTTTAATTACATAAGATTTGACTAGAAAGTTTTAGAAAATGTGTGAGAGACTGAGAGTGTTTTTGAATTCTGACTTATCCACCGTTTGAGCTTCAACGGTGTACGAACAACCGACTCCTGAACTAGCAAATGCCTTTGTGAAAACCTGGTCACATTCATAGAGACTATAAATAAAACTACAGGGACTATCATAATCTTAATTCAGTCGAACTGTCAAGAGGTAATATGCCGGAATGGAGGGCAAAATATTCAAATGCTAAAACAAAGCTGAGTTTGATTCAGAATCAAAAGATGCTTGTTCAAGTCAGATAAGCAAACCGTTCTTGATCCCAACCAAACATTTTAAACAAATTTCTGAGAATGACACAATTTTGAGCGCGTTCGAAAATCATACTGACGTCAGCATTGTAACGTTTTAGACGGTCTAAATTCAGTGGAATACTCAACATATTTCCTAAAAAATTGCAAAAATGAAATAGAAAATACATAAAACAACTAGATTTGCAACACAGGTTATAATAAATGTGGTTTCAATTGAAGCCGACTAAATGCGTGGGGCATAAGTCCAATTTCATCCTAGATGCCCCCTCTGGTGTTTATTACAATCTCTATGGTCGCGCTGTATTGGGACAACCTGGACTGCACAACTGCGTGGGCTAAAGCCCCACCAGTGTTTTACCCAAAGACACTCAATTCTTGTCCAGGTACGTAGATGATAGCAAAACCTTGCATTTCAAAACTGAAATTTAAATCCCTCCTCAGGTACCTATATTGGCCCTTCTCGCTTGGAGCTTTAAGAAACATTTTGGAAAATCTTTACGGGTTCAACAGCAATAGCAAACTTCGCCTACATCTAGGCCCTGCAGCCAAGAAATACAAGACAATTGCCCCAAAAATGGAAAAAAAACTCTTTCAGAATCCCAAGAATTCAAAATATTTTCAAGGGAACACTCCCATGAATCCCCTCTTAAATGACTGCATGGTCCCTGGATGAATCCTCATACCCCCAGGATAGTACATCATTACCAACAACTATGAAAGGGTAGTTGCTAGCTCTTAGCCAATCAAACATCACCATTTCATTGAGATGAATATTAATAAGGTTTAATGACTTCACCTATTTTGCAGATACTGGATCTGAATTTTCACAGAACACTTCACAATTAAAGCAATAGAATCAAAACCTGATATTTTCAACAAACCTTACACAGTGGCACTGGCAAGGGGAGGCAAAAGGGTGGCCAACCCCCCAATGATTTGCATAATCGGTGTTCTGATTTGCCTAAGTTTGATCAGAAAAGGGGGGGGAGGTTAAAGAGTAAAAATTCAATTTTTCCCAGACCTTCCTAATATTTGCCCCCTTGAAAAAATCCTGGCAGCACCGCTGACCTGATCAATAAATACTTAGGCATATTTGTATGAGTAAACTCTCTCAGCCTCTGAAAGACACATAAGTCTTCACAAGGAGTTTAAAACATTGCCTTACAGTAGACACTGTGACAGGTTCAATGCACAGGCTAATACTCGCATGTAACACCTGATGATCTTACTCCTTCTAATGAACTTTTATTGCTGCCTAATTAAGGCTAATTGCTTGTTTCCATTAAAATGTATATTTTTGCCACAATCAATTACCTTTTGGTAGTAAACTTTCAGGAGTTCCCCTTCCACTTTCGCTGCCAATTTCCTCATCAACAGGGCTTACTGTATTTCTTTTTATCTTTGATTTCTTTGCACTTCCGGATGTGGTTTCAGAGTCTATGTCGCCATCAAAGCCATTTCTCGTGCTACTGCTCAGCAATGTTTCACGGGTAGAATTTACATCAGATGTTGTTGGAGGCTTCGAACACCCTCCAAATTCAGTATTGTCAATACTTTCATTTGCTGCTTTGACAGAAATTATACTGCCTTTCAATTTTTCACTACCTGACTGACTCTCTGCATCTGCCCAAGCTATGAATCAGAGAAATAAGACCACTGAGTCTCACTTTTTATTAAAATGAAATTACTCATTAGCCAATAAGCTGCCATATTCCTTAATTTGTTCTTTTACTGTGTTCAGAAAAGGGAAAATCTTGCACTAAATATTGCCTTAAGCATCAAGTGTCCTCTCAATGAGAAAAATTGTTTGACATTAGACATTGTGTCCACTGCCATGCAAAGGGCTCATAATAGCTGATTAACTAAAATATCTGCAATTGTTTTGGTAAATCACTGAGTGGCAATGCACCATAGTGACCAACCACTCTCTGTAATGCCAAAAACTTTTACTCAACACGCTGAGACTTTCAACCGTTGATAGGCTACAAACTTTTGAACACACTTGTCAGATAAATTGGTTGGACTATCCACCCATTAAGTAGCAATCACCCCAATTGTCCTACTCATAACAATCGACTCTGTCTAGTGTCCGTCAATTGTACTTGTCAAGAAAAGTCTGGCCACTTGGTCACACACGAATTACAATCGGTTAGAACACTAATTTGCAACATCACAAGTGTACAATGTTTCGCCGAAACAGCACATGAAAGTGATTACAAACAACTAGTACTTAGAGAAATTTATTTTTAACAAAAAATTACTTGGTATATGTAGCCCTTTTTCTATACCTTTGCCCTTGAGTTCAATCTCCTCAGAGGATGAATTCTGCTCGGTTCTTCGAGCACTTTTAGAAGGCGCAATTTTCGGTTTTCGCGTAGCCATCATTTTGATGAAAACTTACACTAAAATCCACAAGAAGTCACTCCGCAATTAACGTAGAAAGCGTAGATGTTCTCAAAGTACTAAATCTTGGCATATTGTACCCAAGTTCGTGCTAAATTCCTGTAGCACTACGGCGTAAAAAATTGCCGATAATATTTTGTCTCTTCAAACTTGACGATTTATTGAAGCAAACGTGCTCGCGCACTTTCAACTTTTCAGTCCACAAAAACCTTCGCACTATAAATAAAATAGCAAAAAAGATGGAGTCAGATAGAAAAAATAACAGTTTACAGGTATACATTAGAGTTTCGATTTAGACAGGACGTCCCGTCCGAGAACAGAGAAATGAATATTTATTAAATAACGACAATTTTGCGTAGCTTAGGAAACTCCATGGTTGTGGTTGACGTTTCGAAACAAAACAAACCCGTTTGCAGGTTCTATCTATCTGGCATGCGCACTATGTGCAGAGTACAGCAAAAAGCAAAACTGGCAAAAAACAGACAGCACTCATTTCTTTGCAAAAATAAATCAGGGTCCAACAGAGTCCATGGCAAGAAAACATCGCCTATTTTCTGGAGATCAACAACATTTTTCATTTCTGAAATCTGAAAAGGCGTCACAAAATTCCCAGGATTGCGCATGGTCCTGTACAGTTGCATTGATAACTATTTGTTTACATATCATGAGTTTTGTTCGTAGAATTCGCTCGAAGTTTTCTATAATTACTGATTTTGAATTATCCACAATTTCAAAAAGTATAGTTATAAAGAAAATATAATATAGTGCCTTTTTTGTTGTTTATTTTTCTTATTTACGTGCACAAAATTAATTTTTTGCGAAAAATTCCGGACTCTCTTGAAATGTATCTTGTTGATTTCACGTCGAATTCTTTCACCTTATTTGGAATGATTTGTGATTGGCTGACAGCGCTCGTGGACGCTTTTTGGGGGGAGTTCACCGGAAGTCAGGCTAGACCATGATGGGCTGACAATTTTGCATTTTTCACTCGATCTCTGCTTTCGTTTGAGGTCGTTTGTGTGTGTGTTGTCTTCCTAACTTCTGTCAATCCTTCGTCGTGTTCTCAACAACAGATAGTCACAATGGAAGCTGTAAAGAAAAAGATGGCCAACCTTAAAGTTTCCCTCGAAAAAGCCGAGGACAGTGCTTCGAAAGCAGAGAGGGAACTTCAAGAAGCTAACGAGCGAGCAGATGCGGTATGAACCTCAATTTCTGTCGCTTTATTTTGGTGTTTTCCTGCATTTGAAAGCTTGGAAACTAAGTTACTTGACCTTCCTAGCTACCTTGCATAACATATCTTCCAATCAGGCTATTTTTCAGTGCATTTTCCGGCGAAATTCGTTGAATGTAGGCGAGCAATACCGAGTAATTAATTTCGGAAATTCCAAACATGAACTCTGTTACGCTTGAAATTTAGGCCGAAGCTGAGGTAGAAGCTCTCACAAAAAAATTAGAAGAGTTAGAGGAAGAGTTAGATGCGGCAGAATCAACTTTGGCTGAAGTGAACACGAAACTCTATGCGGCAGAAACAACAGCAGACGAAAGCGAACGGTAAGTGTTTTTGAGAAGACTGTTGTCTTAAAATCATACCAGAACATTTTGATTGTACTAAATGCTTCTAAAACATCGACGTATCCGTTTTATTGAAGGCAAGAAATATTGTTGAAATGTCCAGTCTTTTACTTATGTCTGCCCTATATACTGATCTTGCTATTGTTCGTAAATAATATCGTTTGTTAGGCAAGGTCACTCCAAGAATTTCTGGCGTACTGTTTGAGCGTTATTAATCCATATTTACTCTAGGAGAACAACGTTTTGCTACTTTCCATGGTTTAGAGGTGTTTTAACGGTTTTATTTCGAGTACAAAATGAACAGACGGGGCATTTAAATATAGTCAAAGAATGACAGTCGCCTGTTATGACGGTGTCAAAGTATCAAGTAGTATTTAGGAGTTTTTGAAATCTACAACTCTTTCGCCTTCTTTCAGATGAAATGCAGCCAGCGAAATACAAATATTAAAAGCGTGTTTACCATTCGTAGTTCAACACAAAATGCTCAATCTTGTTCTGTTGGTAGAAGCTCTTACATATTTTGCATATTCTGTTGCCTAATTACGGAAGAATTCAAGCATCTGTAAACAGCGTTAGCCAGTTTTACAGTTCAATTGCTTGTACAAAATGCACGAATCTTTGCATTTGACATCGTCCAGTTCCCCAGAATCATGAACAGATGCCATTTCCTGTATTGGCTATGAAACAAATGTTTGTCTTTTTTTCAAAAAGCCCTTTTGGGGGTGGGGCGTCTGAAGTGCATGCAATTGTCTATTATACATTTCACCTACCATTGCAAGCTTCTTTTTGCTGGAAGGTGTTTGATGCGATGCTCTGTCCTATGGCTACTTCAAAACCACTAGCATCTTGTGTTAACAGATTTTGACATGGTGCCTTTTATGGTTCTACATTTTCTGATGAGCTATCTAATGCATGCCTCAAAATGTGCTGATTGACATGACAATGGTTCATGGTCATTGTTTTTGGCGCTTAAGTGTGCCTTTTTACTACAGCAGTTGTAAATTGAGTAATAAGATGCTCACTATTGTATAGCTGGTTAAATTATGATTTGTGTGAACAGATTGTAGAGATTTACTGGTATAACTACAATTTTCTGGCCAGATGTAGCCAGTATTGACTTCGATATCTTTTCTTGAATCAGCAAGAGTGTGCTCTTTGAATTTTTTGTCTTGACAATGTTTCATTATTCAAATTAACATAATTAACACAATTAACACAATCTCAAATAGCAAGAACCCCTTAAATGTTATGACTTTTTTTATTTAAATGGCATCCTGTTCACACTAGAAAGTTATTACCTGTGTGCACCAACTGAGATTCAAACCTTCCAGTCTGGGCCTAGCTCACTTGTTGGTCATCCAAATCCTGTATTTTGAAATGCTTGTTAGTTGAAAAACACGAGTGCTGTTCACATATTCTGAAAAAGTGTTTAACCTTATAAATAAACCTTATAATGCATCAAGGCTTTTATATTGGCAAGTTTAAACAAGAACATCTATTGTAAGATGGTAAAAATGAAAAACATGGTGCATTGGCGGTACTTCCAAAGTATGAATTGTAACATATCGTTTGTATCATTGGTGTATTGGATTCTGAAGATATTATTTTCCTTGTCAATATGTGCTTCTGTGCATTGTATTGCTTAAAGATGTTGATTGGCTGACTGTGGTCTGGAATTGTACTAGATTAAAAAAGCAGCATACTTCAGTTTTATCACTATTTAAATAATTTTAGAAAACTTTGAAAGCAGACAAGTTCACTGCAAATCTCTCTTTGCCTCTGTTTCTTTAAAATTTGGATGTCTCTTTGTAAATGCAAGTACATTTTTTATTAGTGGTAGAATGTGACCTATAACACTTTCATTGTTTTCTGTCTTATAGGGCCAGGAAAGTATTGGAGACTCGTGGCCAATCTGATGATGAAAGAGTAAGTTAATGTACTACAATGCTGTAGACTTCAGGGCATTTTGCTTGATGGATTAAGGTATTTTATTTAATGTTTACCCATCGAATGGCAGCATCCTCCAGTAGGCCGCATATAGGTTTACTTTGAATAAATAATGCCACATGTTTTTCTTCATCAGTGTGGCAATTAGCAACACTAGGCTTCCCTGCCTATTAGTAAGATAGATTACTCTAGATGGAGTAACTTTGAGCAAGCACATTGCCATCAAATGGGTAAACAAGCAGGAAAATTCAACCCCTATAGAAGGACCTTTGTCATCTAATGCCATTAAGCAGTCATTATTTGTGGCGCAGTTATATTTCTGCTTGAATTTTTAACTTTATATTTGTGTGTAACTTGCAGTTGAACCAACTTCAAGAACAGTTGAAGAGGGACCAGGAACTGGCAGAAGAGTCACAGAAGAAATATGAGGAGGTCAGAAGTATAATTTTTTAATTCTTAGTTCAACCATGCACTAGGAAATTCTTTGCAGACTTCAACTTTGGCAACAGAAATTACCTGATTAAGTTAACTTGATTTTCTCGTGGTGCAATCGGCAGAAAGAAATCGCTAATTTAATTTATAGAAAACGAAAGTATTTGGCTAAATCAAATTCTTAAGTTCGAGTTGACTAACTTGGATCCATGTGCGGCTGGCTTTAATTTTAAGTTGACCAAGGCACTTGCGGGCTATCATCGATTTTAGCTAGCTTTTCACTGAAATATTCTGAACTTTGTGAGTTCGTTTCCAAAGTCAAATGTTTGTAAGGAATTTCAGAAACAAATTTGTAAACAAAGCCTCTGATTGGTTGCTCACAAAAAGCAACTAGTTAAACGCTCAGAATACATACCTGTCTCTAAATTTCATTATGAATACTGGAACTTGGAAAAAAACTAGCAAAATTTGCAATAGTTTTGAATGTTTCGGTGAAAAATGAGCTGATATATGATGATAATATTTAGGCCTTGATAGATTTTCTATTTTCAATGTTAGATTGCAGAAAGAATCAATCAATTAGAGCAAGAACTTGATGAGAAGGAAGAACAGGCTCAAGAAGCTGAAATGTATGTCAGATTTTGATATTCT
The DNA here is from genome assembly GCA_025400095.1 of Phenganax marumi. Taxonomy (NCBI): domain Eukaryota; kingdom Metazoa; phylum Cnidaria; class Anthozoa; order Malacalcyonacea; family Clavulariidae; genus Phenganax; species Phenganax marumi. Next base: position 7,737 of record JAODVM010350941.1, read on the forward strand.
TCATGCTAATTAGTATACGTATGATATTACATTGAAATCTTGTGTGTAGTTCTACAAGATTGGACCATGCTTAAGAGTTAACAGTAACATAAAACATAAAATGTATTTTAGTCGCGCCAAGAGTTTAGAAGAAGAAGTGAATTTAGTCGGAAACAACTTGAGAAGTTTACAGATTAGTGAAGACCAGGTAAGACGAATTCCTGTGATGGATTTGAGGCAATTACTCATTGAAAGATAACTTTGGTCAAGCTTTTAGACTTTCAATCCATCTCCTTGCTTCCATTTGAGCACTAACAACATGTGTATTAGTTGAAAACAAATTGTTATAAATATGATTCACTTGTTTATTTTAGCCATTACAGGATAGGAGAGTAACAATAATTGTTACAAACATTGAGTAAAAAAAGTCACTTTTCTTCTGACTAGCTGCACAATTGACAAACATTTGTTATGCAAATTTTAGGCTGTTGAAAGAGAGGGATCATATGAAGAAAAAATTAGACAATTAGAACAAGAATATGCAGCAGTAAGATGGTTTTTGCAGTGCATGCATTTATTGTAAAGTTGTTCATTTTTATAGTATTGCCAATCTTTTAAACATGAGTATTAGTTTAACTGAGGTCTCAAGTGCAGGAACTGAAAGCTTTGCAATGATAAACATATATAATGTATTCAGTGTGGATTATAACGGTCAGCAATCGGCTATTTGCCGATCAAAATCACCAAATGGCCGATCAGTTTCATTGTGCATGGACATTTTGACCAATCAAATAATTACACAATGAATCTGTTTAAATTGAAGTTAACATATTTAATTTATGCTGTTTGAGAAGCAGATAATTACCAACAATAAATATTTAGATGAAAATAGTATTTAGAGGTAATAAACACGGCTTTAAAGATATTGCTACATAATTTATATCTGTTGACATGGCCACTTTGAATATTTTAACATTACTGTGTGGGAAGCAAAAAAAATAGGCGCTCTTGGGCAGAAAAGGGAGATGTAACGGCAACAGCGTGCACATTTTGTCATTTGTATGTTTTGTGATGTCATCTATATTCACCATGATGCCATTGAAGTATGACGCACACCCCATGCCTCATGTTGCAGTAACTGATACGAAACATTTTTTGACCTAAAATTGTGTGTCTGTTCGCCTGTTGTGCATGTAGCCATGTCACGAGAAAAATGTTGAAACTTTTGGCCGACCATTTTTTGCCAATGTCCAAGCCACTGTATTGCAGATCAGACATTTGTCCGGCCCAAGTGAAATCGCTATAATCCACACTGAATGTATTATCCTCAAACTAATATTTATGTTGTTGCTATTGCCATGCAAAACAACAAGAATTTTATTCTTTTAAATGTTGATATAGGCAACAGAAAGAGCTGAAGTTGCTGAAAAGAGAGTGAAGGATTTAGAGGAAGAAACAGATGATCTTGAAGGTAAGTGACTACAATTTTCTTAACTGATATGGAGTGGAATCCTGCCTTCAACCAGTAAAAAGAGAAATTGATAGATAAGTTTTGTAAACAAAATGCTTTTTCTGATAGTTTGGTTAATTTTTGAGTGGTAAGACAGAGTTTTCCCCTTGACAAGTAAGCTTGTGTATAAATGGGTTAACCTCGGCATTCAAATTTGGCTGACCATACTGTGATTAAGATGTTTCATTGCATAATGTAACTACTGAGACCAGAATGCTGGCAAAGTGTGTTGGTCTCGGCAGTTGAGTATATGCTAGACATATGGATAATGTCTATTATCAAAGATCTTTAACTCTCAGGTTCACAAAGGACCTTATCAAATAGTTTTTGATATTCATTATCCAAATAGCCTAGATTATGTCCCACTTATACTTGTTGCTCTTTGTTATGCCAGGTAACTTGACCTAATTTTGAGGGTGTGACAATTGCCATTGAATGGGTTAACTAGATTGTACTGTTAATGTATCTACCGATTCCTCTTTTAAAACTGTGTGAGTGGCATTGCACTCCTGTGAGTCTGTCAGGCAGTGCACCTTATGCACCCTGTCCAATGCTTGTCAGAGGAAGACCCTTAATGCACTGTGTATTTGGCAAGCTCTGAATGCAGGGCCGTAGCGAGAGTCTTTGCTCTGGGGGGGGGGTACATCATTTTGCCGATGGAAGGGCGTGGCCAGGGCGTAGTTGGGGTGGTGTTAAAAGTCGTTGTTTTACACCTGCATTTCCCGGCTGGTTTTGAAATCATATATTTTACTTATTAAAAGATGACTCAAACAAATTACTGATAATTGATAATTAAATTATATACAAATTTGAATATGTGTATTTTGAGTATTCACGACAATGACCAATTAATTTCTTGCTTCAAAATTAAATGGAATTTACTCAAAAGAGCGGAGGTTTTTGCCGGCTTCTTTATCCGTTTTCTAAAACCTAAAGGCTAAGAGCATCAGAAGACAGTCCAGAAATCTGAATTTCATTCTCAACTAATGGGGCCGTGCTACATTTTGCCGACAGCTAGTTGACTTTTGCCGACAGAGGCGACATTGGGGGGGTGCAGCACCCCCCACACACCCCCTTAGCTACAGCCCTGTCTGAATGGTCAATGCAGGTGTGACTGTCTATTCATATCTTTGTTGCAGCTCAACTGGAAGAAGCAAAGAAAGAATATGAGGCAGCAAAAGCAGAACTTGAACAAACCTTGCAAGAACTGGATGAATTGTAGCTTAATTCCAATGACTGTGAACTATTATCGAATTGCCACGAGTGCCTAGTGTGCTCGCATATTTCCTATAGGGAACTGTAAAGTACTCATTGTAGAAAAAAATGAAATAGCTGTTCTTTTATTATCTTTTTTCTTTGAATATCGATGTATCCTTGGATTGATGGAATTGTTTATGTTGCTGAAAATTAAATTTTTTAAAATGTACAGTTTGATTCTATCACTGAAGTCAAGTTCAAGGAGTTATTTTAAGTCCACCACTAGATTAAAACAAACTCGCTTTGATCAGAGTAAGATTTAGTGCCCCCAAAACATTTGTTTGGTTCTGTGTAATTTTCTTCATTTTGAGAGTCTGGTCATTTTGTTTAGGGCAAACCCTGGCATTCTAAAGTCCCTGTATCAAAGGCAATTGTGCGTGTATGTATATATATTACAGTGAGTTAGTTCTTATACCAATGTCAGAGATTGTATATTTGAGTCATTTGAAGTACTATATTATGATGGTCAGGGATTGTACGTATAATTTATTTATTTATTTATTTGGCTTCGCCTGTAATTACTCAGTTAAATAAAGACGTAAGACACAAAAACATTTCATAAACAAAAAAAAAAAGACAAAAAACAAAAAGGCAGGGTCACCACAACAGTTTGAAACCAATTACTGTGGGCCCTTGCACATTTGGGGTAATCGCAGGAGTCAACCCAGTCGGAGTGCAATGAGAGGGCCTCATCCTGAGAGGACCTCCTAGTT
>JAODVM010351052.1:0-11194 GCA_025400095.1 Phenganax marumi
ACACACACACACACACACACACACACACACACACACACACACACACACACACACACACACACACACACACACACACAGAGTATACATGTATGTTGAACTCCTTGCATTCTTTTATTAGTTTTATTTGTATACCTGTCAACTGAGAATCGATGCTATCATCGGCGCAGCAACCATAATTTGATGGAGTATTAGGTTGAATCTGCGTATGTTTCTGAAACCAGAAGGATATCATAGTAATAGGCCGTGGGATGAGCAGCCAAAAGATGCCATTCCGCTGCCCCCCTCATGGAACTAGATGAATTTCACATGAATCAATAGAAGACAAGTTACTTTTTCAGAACCCGTTGCTCCCCAAGCGAAACAGGTGCACAATTCAGAGGAAAGGTACTCCAGAGTTTGCTAATTTTGTGCTTTGAAATATTCTAACTGCCATTGTTTCGGTAACGAATGCGCATGTGCAAATCAGCCAAACTCACACTGCGCATGCGCAAATAGGAAAAATGGTTTTTCCCTATGGGCTTTTAGTGGTTTTCCCCGAGCTCCCTCATAAGAAAACCAAAACAAAATCGTGGGAATAGAACCAAAACCTTGCAATATAAACAAATAAATACACACGCTTTAAGTATTGTTTGCAATACATTGTGCTTTTGGCTGCTCATCAGTTAAATCGCTTCAGTTCATTGGCTATTGCTTCATAATATCGTCTCACTATTTTATTCTACTTTATAGTATCATTCTAATTCAAATAGCCGTTCTCACGAGTGCAAAATACGTCATTTTTTGGGGTACATTCAGATCTCGTTAATGGACTTAAATAAAAAATACAGCGTCCAGAGCTACTTTTATAATAGTATTTGTGAATTTACAATGATGCCCACAACTACAGGAATAAATAGTCACATATTGTCATTCTTATACTGTAAAACTTGAAAGACGCAGTATCCCAAAAATGATGTAATTTGCCCTTGTGAGAAAGGCTAATACAAATTTCTAAGGAACAACTCAAATATTTCATTACACTAAAGCCTTCGCTATGTACAAAAACATTGTCACAGAAATATTTATGATTTTTAATGTTCGCTCGGCTGACTTTTTATGGCTACCACGTATTGAAACGTCAGCCTCTATAGCAGAAACAAAATTTGCTTCTTAGTGAAAATTCTTTCTCCTTTTGCTGAGACTGGTAAGAGAATATGATATCTAGAATATTGGTAGGGCAAATAAAATGACAACTACCATTGCGCATCAGTGTTTCCCAGTTTTTCCTGAATCTTAAAGGATATTTCTATACACTGCTATGAAATGCTGTGCTTAATCTTTGTTTGTCGCTTCTTAAATAGTGTGTTTCATAGCCTAGGTATGTTGTATGGACACCAATCTTGGATTGTTCGAAATATATTTTCCAACCATCTGTTCTCTAAAAGACAAAGCCAGACTGCCCAATGAAAGACCTTTCAAGGCTAGTTTCCACTCAGGAAAATTCTCTTCAGGATTGGAATGGACAGGACAGTTTCCTATACGCCATTAGTTCAGGTTGAGAGACCCTGAGACAAAGAAAACTTTCCTGTCCATTCCTATCCTGAGGAGAATATGCCTGAGTGGAAACTACCAACTCGAAATTCATCATAAAAGAAGATCAAGGAGGAATTATAGGTGCAGTCTGGTTTTGTGTCCTTGGAACAGGTGGATGGAAGGAATAGAAAAATTGGTCGCAATCCAAAATTAGTGCCCATACAATATACTTAAGCAAAGGAATGTGCAATTTAAGAAGCGCCACACATATTTTAAAGAATTATTGAATAACATATTAGAGATTGTTGCAGAGTTTTTCCTTGGAGGGTATAGAAATATTCTTTAGAGCCTGGGACAAACTGGGAAACACAATTGTGCAAAGTTGTTTTTCATCTTATTTGTCTCACTAATGTTTAGGGTATCAATTGTTTTACCAGTGTCAGCAAACAGAGAAAGAGTTTTTCACCAACTATTTCATAATTTGGTATGACCTATTTCTGCCTCTTGGGAAGAACATGTTGTTTCTGTGACGAAAGCGAATGTTTCCTGATGTACATTTAGGAGTCAGGGACCGATCGTTCAAATGTTGGATAGCCCCATCCATCAGATAGTGAATTTTTCAATGTTCACTAACTTGGATAAAAGACTTCGATATTTCCGTATTTGTCAACGATACAAAAATGATTGACATTAACCTAAAGATATCAATCATAGTTTTATATAAGTTGCAGCAATCATGGAATATTTTATGAGGGCTACGAAAAATTGCCATCCAGTGAATAGCGCTCTTCAACTTTCAAACAACCGGCTCTAGGAAAACATATGAGCAAACATTGGAAATTATAAATAAATCTGCAAAAATTTTTTTTAAATAGGGCCAAGGCCTTAGTTTAGCAAAATATAATGTAAATGTCCATGTCCTCATTTTGAGTTCATGTTTAGCGTTATATTTTTTTATTTTAAACCATTTACATCAGCAAAATAAGTGATTTACTGCAGGCGGTCATTTTTAGATGCTTGAATTCAACGTTTTTGATTCCCAATGGTACATTGTCATTGCATGCGAATACTTTCTTTGAAATGCTTTTGATAAATAATTTTAACATCTCGGGCATTACTAATTTTTAGTTCAAATTTAGCAAAAAAACAATTTTTTAAAACTGAACAGCAAACAGTGGAAATATTAGCCTTCATCAATTCCTCCTATTCTCTGCGAATTGAACTGAAGCAAATTAACCTATGAGCAGTGAAAAGCACAATGTGTTTCAAACAATACTTAATGTGTGTGTATTTATTTGTTGATATTACAAGGTTTGGTTCTATTCCATGATTTTATTTTGGTTTTCTTTTGAGGGAAATCAGGGAAAACCACTAAAAACCCATAGGGAAATCCATTTTTCCTATATGCGCATACACAGTGTGAGTTTGGCTGATTAGCGCATGCGCATTCGTTACTGAAACAATGGCGGTTCGAACACTTCAAAGCGCAAAATTAGCAAAGTTTGGAGTACCTTTTCTCTGAATTGTGCACCTGTTTTGCTTGAGGAGCAATAGATTCTGATAAAGTAAGTTTTCCTCTGTTGACTCATGTGAAATTGATGTAGTTCCACGAGGGGTGCAACGGAATCCGATTTCTAAGCATATGTTGGATGCTCACCCCATGGCCTATAAGGTAATGTTGGCCAAAAGATGAACAGTGCTATATGATATAAGAGCATTCTCTTTGACAACAGCTGTATCAGTCGTCGATGATATTTGCTTCTTGTGCGTCTTGACAATCAATATCTGCCACAAGTTCATGTATCTCCACTCCAGCCTCCAATGAATATTTATTCTTCGGGTCAAGTTGAGTGGCATTTTCTATAGTGAGATAAAGACAATTATCATAGTATGGTCATATGACTTTCAGATTTTTTGTAAGGCTTTTTTACTTCTTTCAACGTTATACAGTTTGCGCATCTTGACTTGCTAAAGCAATTATACAAAATATTTATACAACAACAGCGTTTTTAGACGTTTCAGTATATCGCGCGAAAATATGTACATATTTTGAATATAGTGTAAATGCTCGTTTTTGCACTGTAGTGCTTATGAAAATGTTCTGATCGTGATCACAGCACTTCACCAGGAGAAGCCCTAAAGTGAGCATTTACGGTATTCAGAAAAAGTTTATGTCCTTAGTTTTTTCTTTGAAGTGTAAAGTTCAACTGACTTTTTCAGGAGATTTTCATGCCTTGATCTCCATCAAGAATCGTGACACTTTCTATTGACTTATCTTCCTCAGTCTTTTCTGCCTACACGCATACTCTGTGTGACATAATGCAGTAAGAACAAAAAGTGGGTTGCAAATTTCAAGTCATTGATGTTAATCTTAAAATTTTATGTTCCAGTTTATTCACAGTCAAGGTCAACTTAATTTTATAGTTGATCGAAAAAATGTGCAAAAATAACAGTTGAACCGCACAAAAAACTCAACTGAATATTTGCAAAATTGCATTAGTTTGATAATTTCATCATGAACTTGCTTTTGATTTTTATTTATTGCTTACCAACCTCCTCACTGGGCACTTCAGATTGGAAGTAACCTTTTCCCAATATGTTTTCTGTCATAGAATCAAAGTCTTTCCCTTTTAAACCAATAAATAAATGAAATGCATGCACTTTTATGACAACTAAAACTATTACATCTCAAGTCTCATATGTGCTGCATGAAATCATGTCGAAGAGAAACAAGAAGTAACTTTAATTACAAGTTCTCTTTTCATTTATGGTTCATTTTTCTGACTATTCAGAACAACTGACTATTTTTTCAACTACTTAGACGATTGTACATGGACATGCTAAAACACTATGTTTGAACTTTGAAAAAAAAAGTTATGTATAGTTATACACCCTTTCGATAATTGTATTAGGATCGATCCTTGAACGGAGGCATGAGAATCGTGATTCAAAAGTTGAATCTTAATTTTATGTTCTTCTCAAAGCAAACTATAGCACCTGATTTTTCCTGACTTATCTTCCAAATAGTTTTTACTTTAGCTCATAACATTTTCATGGCTAGAAATCCAATACAGTGTGGCAGAAAAGTAGGCATGCAGAATGCATAATTTACCGATTCAATATGGCAGCCCTGTATAAAAGTGATTAATGAAGAACTATTTTTCATTTTTTATGTTTCATAGCCTGAGAAATTCCCACATGTGCAGGTCTAAAACATCAGTACAGAACAGAAATATTTACTCCAACAAATTTCGTGACATGTCAATAAAGATAAATGGGTTCCCAAGCTCAATGTATATTTACCTCCTCTCCATAGAAGAGTCTATTAAATTCCAATACTTGGCCATATTAAGCCTTAATTTCAGCAATAATTTGTTCGTTTGGCACAGATGTGGACGTCAGAATAGACAGAACAAAATTCACTCTTTGTTTTGCAAAGCTTTCCAGAACATATCTAGGTCTTTTAGTATGTTCCTAAACGCTATAAAAAAGTGTGATTTACCTGCAGGAAAGTCATTGTCAATCGATCTACCAAGCGCTGCCACAACACTGAACATCGACATGAAAATCGAAGCAAGAAGTCACTTCTTGTCTTCGTTCTTGCCGCCATTTTATAGCAGCTGCTATGGTTTTAATGGTGTTTACCGCGGAACTGTTTTATAAACTCAGCTGGATATTTTTATGTTTGTTAAAATAGCACTGAATGAAACTTGATATTAAAAATGTCTGATATTCTGCCTTTGGAATGATATTTGCAATGGAAATTGGAGATTGAAAGCCCTTCATTGGCTTATGCTAATAGAGGTCATGCATGGAATATACTTTTAGATTTAAATATTCTTTATCTGCTGCTGAAAGCTTGGTAAAGGATTGTAGTAAAAAAGAAACCTCCACATCCAATGTGAAAATATCCCATGATATCTATCTACCTAAATGAAATAACATTTGTGGATTTACTTGAGTATTCAATACCTGAAAATTTGGTTGGTATTTGATTAGAGGCTGCTATAAAATCCAACTTAAACAAATCCCTTTGAGTTCTAGCTGCTAACATCTATAGAGAATAATGGAAAAACCAGAGGTTGAAAGAGAAAAGGGCTTGGATGCCATGAAAAGGAAGTTTCAAATTTTGCAAGGGCAAACAGTTTCATTGTCAGAGCTTCAACTGGAAAGTAAATTGGATAAACGAAGAGTTGGATAAGTGGAAGCAAACATGTGTTAATTTAAATTCAGATATGGAAAATTTGTATCATGAGATGGTAATTGCCATGAATGAAAGAGAAAAAACAATTGTTGACCTTCAGTCTAAAAATGAAGAGCTGTTGCAGTATATTGATTTACTTGAAAAATCACAACACCTTAAATACAAAGGAAAGGATATTTCAGAGGTAAAAAATAAGTATAGAACACTTACAACATTTTTAGCTTGTGCCAAAACAGCTGTATGGTTTTCTAAGTCATTTGGACTAGAATTGGAAAATATACTTGTAAAGGAAAGTAAAACTGGTGTTTTCCATAATTTGGATGTCTACACTACTTTTCCAGCAAATGGTAGTAATGGTTTTAATGCTCTGTCAGAGAATGATAAAGACAAGGAGGAAAAAGTTTTGTATTTTCTCAACAAGTTTTGTGTAGGGGATGTCTTCTACCATGAGCTAACTATGATAGCAGATGACTTACCAAGATCCTACTTGGTCAAACAACGGCGAGATCAGCTGAGCAAACTATGTCACATCAGCTCAACCCCTGGTGATGCAGAAGGGGCACAAGTTTCTTTCGGACAGTTACTTAAGAAACGAATACAGGACTATGTCGAAACTCATCAAAATATAATTGCTGATGGTGAGCCAATAAAAGTTAAGATTTCAGGAGATGGTGCAAGAATGACAAGAACTTCGAACTATATTTTGATGAGTTTTTGCCTACTTCAACCATCTGATGACATTACATCAGCCAGAAGTAATCATACAATTGTGGTTGTAAAACGAAAGGAGGATTATAACTTAATGTGGGAAAGCTTTGCTGATGTATTTAGGGATGCAAATGATGCAGTGACAGATGAGAAGATTGATTTGGAAGGAAAAACAGTCAATTTAGAATTCTTCCTTGGTGGCGATTACAAGTTTATTTTGCTCATGTTGGGCCTAAGTGGAGCCTCATCCAACCATGCATGTGCCCGGTGAAAAATTCATAGCAATCAGAAATGGGATATGGAGCATGATCTGGAGTATTACAATTCGCCACATATGCAGAGGACATTAAAAGACATGCATCATTCAGTAGGCACAAAGTAGAACTACTGTTCTATACGTGCACCCATTCTAAATATTAAGTTAAGTCATGTTGAAATTGACGAGTTGCACCTGTTGCTTAGGATCATGGATGTTCTTATTGACAATTTGGTTCAAGAAACTCCGGAGTGGGATAAATGTGATAATTGGGGGAAAAAGGGAAGTGAGCGTAAAAGCGTGCATGTAAATCACCTGGTAAATGTTATCAGATCCTGTGGAGTTCCTTTTGAAATTTGGGAGAAAACTGATGTGAATAAAAAATGTTCTGGCGTGTATGACTTTACGAGCCTTCTTGGTTTAGATAAGAAAAAACTACTCAAAGAGCTCCCAGAGAAGCTTAATGGTGTAATTCCTCCACTTTGTGAAAGCACAGTCACAACCCTTTCGGAAAAATTTTCAATAGTATACTCTATTGTTACTTGTAAAATGCCATCTGAACAAATGATAGCAGACTATTTTGAAAAGGCACAGGAATGGGTAAAGCTTTATGTATCACTATGAGAAAGAGCCATTGGATACAAAAAAGCCAATGTGACACCTTACATGCAGGTTATGGTGTTTCATATCCCAATTTTTCTCCAGAGGTTTAAAACAGTAAAAATTTTTACTGGACAAGGGGTAAAGAAAAAAATTACATAGCAAGAACTATTGTATTGAGGAAATCAAATAAAATGGATAAACCTGGAGATGTTTTAAAGCTTGAGTCAAGACAGTGGGAACTAAAAAAATAAAGAACCCAGGAAAAGGGGATATAACAAGGAAAATGACATGTATTAGGAACATGAAATTATTAGGTCGAGGCAGAATAAGAAAAGAAAATAGAAACGTTTTCACCCATCAAGCCACAATGCATCCTAATTTCCTTTTATCTTTGTTTAATGCCATGTGATATTTATTTTCAGAAAAAAGTGATGCACCATAGGTTACAAGTGAAATAATCAGCATTACTTTAGACAGAGTATTGAAGGAAAGCAACAGATTAGGGTGCAATGCATTAAGGACTTGGAATTTATAATTTAATCTACTCACTTCTTGTCTTGGCTTCCAGTGACCATTTTATTACATCAACTATTTTTATACTCTATGTATATTTTGTATATGAATATTTTTATTATACTGTAATTGTGTCTTTTGGTCTAGATTAACGGATAAAGTTAAAAATTTGCATTGCACACTGTAGATAAGCTATAGTAAGCTGATAGGTTGTTTCATACAAGCAATGCTAAGCTTCCCAACATAGTACCTTGGTGATTGTTCAATTTTCCCATCAATTAGTCAATGAGTTTTTCTGCTTTTGGAGATGAGCAGCTTTGCCTTTATTGGATAAGACACCTTTACCCCATCACCTAGTCTGTCCACAATCTGGTCCCATTCTTCAGGCATTGAACATCTTGAGAAATCATTTTTCTCAAGGAAAATGTGCCTACTATTACCCTTTTGCCTTTTCCATTCAACAAAAAGTTGATAACATCATGCCTGGAATGACAAACAGTTGGCAAGATGCTCTTGGATGCCAAATTTTCTTGGATTGCCATGTGTACAACCAGGGGCAGATTTGGACTACGTCACATTCAGCATGCGACAAAGTTGAGATATTTTAAACTTTAAAGCCATTACTGCACATATCTTCCACAATTATTTTCAAGCCTTCCCAAGCAGTTTAAATTTGTGCTTTACTGTTTTTGTGACATAACAGTTACAAACTGCACGGAAAGCGATCGATTTTTGTGTTCTAACACAGTAACACCTAGGTGAAGGTTAAGCACTATTAATAGAATCAAAACACTCATGAATTTTACTTGCTGAGTATTTACCCGCGCAAAGTCGTCACACCTGTAGGCTGTGCTGAATTTGGCAAATATGATCGCTGTCCCGGTTGGTTCATTATCGTCGTGCCGACTATCGAGCCTTCGGTTTTGCTTAGACTTTAAAGTGGTGTTTTGCGAAATTCAGCACAAATTGCTGGTTGCAGCCTTGCAGGCTGAGTTTGTCTATGGGCTGAACATTCAGACAAACTACGCATCATGCGAAACTTGGCGTCTTTTGCGGTGCAAGTTATTGATGATTTTAATATCACAAATAGACGAATTTACTTGTAGAGATGTTGGTTTGTAAATGTTTGTTTACAAGCAAGAACAAAAGTTGGGTTGTTTACAAGCTCGTCGTTAACATATTCCAAAATATCAGCGCCGAAATTTACATATACCACATGCTTTAAGGTCAGCAAAATATCCATGTTTTGATAATTATGATTTTTTAAATTGAACTTTAGGGTACATCATGCTTGTTCATCGTGTCGCCATGTGCTATTTGGTGCTGATTCGTTCAGTTTTAGTAGGCTTGATAGATTTGATATGTATTATTTTGTATTATTTGAGATATGATGCAAATGGAAACTGCATTTACTTCAGATTTAGCAATCGGGTCACAGCGGTCACGTTTAGTTTTATTCTTACTATAAAAGTTGGCTGTGCTTAATTTGTTCAATGTCTTGTAGAAACAAGCCGCCATATTCAACTCTGTCATAATTTATGCGAATCCACAATATGTGATACTCTGAGCCTGCAGGTCAAACTGCATACTGTATTGGATTTCTAGCCAAGTAACATGAACACATTCATGAAACTCATTATTTAACTTCCCACCTTGATTAGCAGTCGGCCAAATTAAGCTCTGTCTTGAATCCTTTTTCAACTCCTGCATTCGTTAGACAAAGCATCAACCATTGGATAAGTAACCCGGCGGGCAGATGATCTTGTTTTGACCTGTCGTCCTTGAGCCAACGTTGCTGCTCAACTACCTTGAGTTTTGGTCTAAATCTGCTAAACTTTTCATTCATATTCTCTTGTGTGTTGGCGAGCAACGGCGTCCATTAGGGACTGAATAAACTTTGATTTGCAATCCATGCTACATCTTGGGAATCCATCGATTTTATGATGTTCTTTTTAGTATTTCTACATGTCAAGTATTTCTTTGACCTTATGATATATACTTATTTTATTATTCGCAAACAAATTTTCAAGCCTGAAATTTGTTGATCGCAAACAGCGCAGCCAAAATTGCGTCAAATTGTTTTGGGTTGTTTTACCTGATAGGATAAGCATCAATTTCCGAATTAACTTCATGAGTTAGCTGTCATCTCATGAGGCAATCATGCCTAGAATATATCTGGCGAAGTATATGTATTTCATGTGGTGATACACCTCGAGGTTAAGATGTTTCTCATTGTCTGGGTGACGCAATGCAGCAATTTGTCAACATGTACCGTGTGCAATTGTTGCTTGTAGAAAACTCGAGTGGTATTTGGAATTTTTAAGACATGGCCCACTGTGAAAAACAAACATTTTAAACATTGTCCAACACTTGTCAGAGTTCAGTCTAATGCTTATTCACCACAATATGTTATGTCTTCATATAATTTCATACATAAATGTACCAGTAGGAATAGAGTTAGAGGTAATAGTATAAATGAACAAAACTGATTTCTGAGGCAAGCTGCCAGCATGACTAGCAAACTATTTCTTTAAAAGGAGGTGATTATATGGTTTGTTGTGGCTGAAGAATGGTAATGTAGTTATTTGGCAAGACTGCGCATGCTGATTTTGCATATTTACCAGGTTGCCTGCTTCGTAGCATCTGGTCAATGATTTCAAAGCAAATGCTGGAGTATTTCAATAAATCGGTTGGCATATGTTTGTGTACTGATGAGTAATGAATTCAACTCAATTGTATTTCTGGATGTATTACATAGCTATAACTTTCTACTTCCTTTACATTTACCTTAGAATGTCATATAAGTCGCTTTTAGTTTACACGGTTTGTGTTTTTCGTAGCCATTTGTTGTGCATGATTCAAATTATTCAGAGCTCTTACTTAATTTGTATTCTAATACTGTGGGGAATGTCCCTGAGACACTGAATGATCACAATTCTGCTCACTTAACACGCAAAACGCTCTTTATTATGCCTTAATAACAGGATGCTGCAAGTGCTCGCATCACAACATGCTTACCAAAAAACTATATAAATTTTCATAAATTAACTGCAATGTCAACCTCAGTCTCCATGCTGTTCAGCAGTTCTTACAATACTGTGGATGAACAAGAATGATGCTGCATGCTGTAGAACTGCGAGCAAATATTGCACACTTTATTTGTCACGGGATACAGACCTGCCAACCCTTGAGTAGCAGAAATAGTGAGTTGCTATCAAAAAAGTAGTGAGATTGACTGAAAAATCATGAGACTCGGAAATTTTAAGGTTTGCTCAATGTGACCAGGGTTAAATTTAACGTCACTAGAAAATACTCAATAGATATTCAGTCTTAGGATAGTATGCGTTTATATATTGTTAATATAACCGTCATGCAAGGCTTATATATGGGTAAACCTT
>JAODVM010351163.1:0-11194 GCA_025400095.1 Phenganax marumi
ATGGAACAACCGAGTTACTCGCCCAGCCGAGATCCCGGCTTTTGCTGCCGAGATCTCGGCAAGGCGAGTAACTCGGTAGGTCCATGTAAACACTTTTCGACGGGAAACCCGGCTAGGCCAGGAGAATTCTCGTCAGTTCCACATCGCGTGTCATTATTTTCCTTCAAAGTAGAAGCGCTGTACCCTATTTTTGATTCGGATGGGAATATATGCCGGGCTACTCGGTCACATGTAAACACAGTGCTTGCTCGTCTCGGCAAAGCGAGTTACTCGGTTAGCTAGCCGAGTAACTCGCTTCCATGTAAACAGGCCCTAAAGGTCTTTCAGCATTTTGGTGAAATCTGGGTGAAATACTATCCATTTATTGACCTTTCATTATGTTGTTGAATCACATGATCAGTACCGAAATCATCGATACTATGAAATAATAGAGACACTATATTCTAGATTTTCGACATCGGAAGTATTGATATTTCAATCAAGCATCGCCCACCACTAGAAGATATAATGTATTACTTACCTTCAATTCGTACTCCCACATCATTGTTGACTTATTAAAATTTGACTTTTTGAAAAACCGAGATACTTTGGTGCCAACATAAAGCAGCTCATACAGGCCATGACTTCCCTGAGTTTGAAGAATATAACGAATCTGAAATATACAACGATTGACGTAGACAATTTATTAGAATATTGACGAATACAATACTATATTTTACAAATTGTGTGGTTTTGTATCTGCTTTCTTCACAACTCAAAAGGAAAATACAGTAAATCATCCGCGTTTTGTTGCGGTAAATGTTTCCTGAAAGTTAAACACTTTTTTTTGCTTCAAAAAAAAGTTAAACACTTTTTTTTGCTTCATGAACAGTAAAATGATGTCGTTCGTGTTTCAAGTTTCTTAAAGCACTCCCAGAACGTGTTTTATCAGTTCTAAATTCTAAAACACCCGTTTTCAACTCGTGTTTTGAGTTCGACTACAAATTACCGCTCGTGTTTAAACAACAGTGTGGTCTCAAAAAAAACCCCAACAGAACCTCATTTACCCATGAATTTCAACTTAAGTTGATAAATTATAAATTCAGTTGAACTGCGTCTCCAGCCGGCAAAAATAAACAAAGAATTGTAAAGGCCATGTTACAATGCAATGGATTTGGCTAGACTGCAGTTTAGCGGACACCTGGTAGGGTTAGGGTAGGTTTAGGGTAGAATTGCAGGCTCAATTTTCTTAATCCAATGCTTGTTGGATGGTCAGCGGTACAAGGTCCCACTAGAATGCAGTAACCCGAACAAACCAGAGTACCTGATCATATTCTGAAGATCCGGGATACAATGGCCAGCCAAGGAACAGCTCTGCCATGACACAACCCAAAGACCACATGTCAATAGCTTCATTGAAAGGCAGACCAAGAATAACTTCTGGAGCTCTAAAATAGTGTATATTATAAACTCACAAACTCTAATGCCTGAATGAAAGCTGACCTGTTATGCCACGTCAGCAGGCACATGCACAATAAGCTTTTGACTGGCAACGCACCTCACTTAAATATTTCACTCTATAACTGCAGATGATTATACAGTACAGTGGAACCGCATGAGATGAATTAATGTTTGGCCAAAATATTTTGCTTGTATTAATAGGGCACTGTTTTCAATGACGCTATACCACACAGGTCGTTGTTCACTTAAGCTATAGTTTGCACAATTCCAAAGACATTGAAATTTGGGGATGTAGAAATTAATCAAACAATCAAACACAATTCAATTAAGCTAGGCAAAAAACTGAAACATATATTTTAAATTTCTACAAATTCACTATATTCTCTGATTAAATGCCTGTAGGTCTGTAAACAGCGGTCAGCTTTGGTTAATTTCCTCAACAATGAAACAAATCTATTTGTGCTTGACAGTGAACTCTTTACAGTTTAACTTTATACATAATCTGAGCATTATATATTGGCATATTGAGTGATCATATCAAAGAGTTGGGAACATTAAAAGAATTGATGTCTGCAAACGTTGATATGACAATCAATATTAACAGGGTCTCTTGATAACAAAAGTACTAAAGCATTGTTCAGGAAAATAAAGAGGTCATATAATCAGGGTGGTTGTATTAACAAGGTGGTCATATGGCAGGGTTCCCCTGCAAAGAGAAGACTCTTATCATTAAACTCTTGCTATTGAAATCATATGGTGTGAAATGATGTTAAATAAAAACAAAACCACTGGGGTGCATTGCCACTCAATAGACTAAATTAGTCAATCAAAGCTGAATGGTACAACTCCAGATGAATACTTACCGATAATACCTGCTTTGCAGATAGGTTGAACAAACAGTATTCGAGACATGTGTCGCTGAGCCAAAGTCAATCACTTTAACACGCAAGGGGAACCTCTCTGGATCGACCAGCATGATATTCTCAGGTTTCAAATCAGCATGGATGAGTCCCAATGATTTGAGTTTAGACAGTGCCATTAAGACCTGTTGTACTATTGGTCGAATTCGCCTTAGAGGCATTGGGCTAAATTTCGATTGCTTTAAGTAATCATACAAGTTTTGCTTAAGCATTTCAAATACAAGGCATGTATGACCTTTGTGTTGGAAGTATTCAATTGCTCGAACAAAGTTGTATGCTTCAGAATTCTCTGCTCGCAACCGAGCCAAAATACTGATCTCGACCTGCCCTTGGCGAACATATGATGGGTGATTTTTCAAGATTTTTATTGCAACACATTCATCTGAGCCCTGTTTCCAGCACTTTACTACTTGACCAAAAGTGCCTCGGCCAAGGAACTCTAAAACCTCGTATCTTGAATGAGATGTGGGAGAACATAATATTTCATGTTGTACCAGTTTGTAATCACCATCACTGTTATCAGAGTTCAGTTTCTTGTCTTCTTTACGTCTTTCATTTCCATGTCTACAATGCTTGCCCATTTTTATTTGCGAATTATAAAACTTATTTCTTGATTTAAGAATTGAGTTTTAAAAAGTACTCTTCCTGTGAGGCCAGCTCAATGAGTGAATATATGCTTTGCATGCTAAAATCCATTTTCAATGACATTAAAAGTTATGCTTAAAAAGTTGATTCTTTTCCACAATTATCATCAGAACAGCAAGACATTACAACATGCAAAGACACCAAACTTGAGCCGTCTTTCGATGTGCCCCACTAGATATTGCCATAGACATACTGGATGCCCTATAAAATACATGGCATGTTTCCAAAATGAATTTTCGAACTGAAAGATAATATTTTCCCCAGTCACATCTGTTGAAATAAAAATTTATCCCACAAGAGTGCCACGTATTAAATGAGATAAATTTTGACAAAAGAACTGGTGGCTAAATTGGCTGAAAATTGATAAGATATGCATGAATATTCTATCCATATTTTATATTGTTTTTTCATATAGCGAAATTCGACATATTTCAAGAACATATTGGTGAAAGTTTGTTGACTTTTCATTAAAATGTTTAGAACGCTTGTCGATTTCAAATTCGAATCATTCGATTGCATGCCGATTTCAGATTGGAGTCATTCGAATATTTGTCGATTTCACAATCGAACGATCGAACGCTTGTTGATTTCACATTCGAATCATCGAACGCTTGTTGATATCCAGTTCTTGTCGATTTCACAATCGAATGATCGAATGCTTGTTGATTTCACATTCGAATGTTTTGAACGGACGTCGATCGTGCATTCGAGCGTTCTGACAGCTTCTCAATTTCAATTTCGAATGTATTGAACGCGAGTCGATTTTGCATGCGAATGTTTCAAACGCTAGTCGATTTCAGATTTGAATGTTTTGAAAACTTGTCGATTTCATATTCGAAACCTTCTTGCGAACGATGGTCGATTGCATATTCGAATGTTTTGAGCGCCTGTGAATTACAATTGCGATTTTTTGTTATTCAAACGGAGTGATCTGCTGTGCTGATCGAACTATCGAACGACAAGATTTCGACTTGCAATGAATCAACGAAATCGACGCAGAAGACAAGCTAATCATGTATTTGCATTTGGCCTAACAACATATAAAATACCGAGCAAAAATCTCTTCATAGTTACAAACTTCAATCATTGATAGATATTCTTAAAAGCATATATATTAGTCAGAGTGCTGTGCATCTATCTATTCAACATCTCACCTCCGAAATGAATTGTCTCAACTGTTTAGTAGTTCTACATGAAATAACAACAAAATACACGCACATACCTTTAAAAATGATCAACTAAATACAGATGCGTCGAACAGACTAGTAAATTTCATAAACGATTATCTGCCACATCAGTCGACACTTAAAATTTCGACGTTTAAAAACATTCGAAGCCAAGCGGTACGTCAAAACAGCGAAGCTCGAAAATCGCAATGAATTGATCTGACTTAATCAAGCGATAAAACGATGTATTCAAGTCCACAGTAGCTTTTCTTCTGCTAGAGAAGTATTTGGCTGCCTGAAATGACAACGCTCACGGTCCCATCGCTTGAATATCGGTCTTACAAAGTACAAAGAATTACAAAGACATCATCTGGTTGTTTACGTCGTCTTTTGGTCGGAAACGTCACGTCGTCCCACTGTACGCACACAGGAGGGCATAGGGCAACCACTGGGGCGGGGGATTAATCAACAAAGATAAAGAGAGATGCAGAGGGATTAGTCAGCTGAAACGTATAAATACGTCAAAATATTTAGCATTTTGAAGCTTATCGTGCTCGAATTATATAAGAGCAGCAGTTACAACTTTTCAAAGTTTTCTACCGCTCAAAATATCACTTAAACCAACCTGCTACTGCTCAAAAGCCGGTGTTTTTCACTACTTGATTCTTTCACCCGAACAATTCGTTGGGCCGGAAGATTTCAAATATTCAAGTATTCGTCAAATTGAGTGTCCAGTCAGGAACTCTGCGTTATTTTAGTTTAACAAGAAATCTTTCACAAAATTTCTTCACACACGGCGCCCTTTTCATGACCAAACAAGGCTGCGTATCACTTTCTAACAACTGGCCTCAAGAGTTGTCGCTACTATGTTTACCAAAGTGCCTAGCCCTTCTTCTGTTTTTATAATTTTCTTTTCAATAACGTTTGGTTATACATATTGTTGCAAATTATTTCCTCCAAGAATATTTACTTCGATTTTCTGCTTACATGTAGTACTGATAGCACGGCCTTCTGAAAATCAGATTGCAAAGGCTGCTTACGAGTTGCCCGCTTTTTACACGCACGTAAAAAGTTCAAATTCTTTAAAGTTTTCCAGTTGTTCAAAATTTAAAATTCTAAACAATTTTTCTTCCGTTGTTCATAAGATGGGTCTTAATGTTTTACTTGCATGTACGTACATGTCAAAACGAGGAACTTGGAATAATTTAAGGAATACCAAATGTTTTCCGTGCAGGCACGCGGCACGTGCATGCTGGATGTTGCGAGTTACGGAAAGCGTAAAAATAGACGAGCCGCAGGCGAGTTTTTTATGCTTTCCGAAAGTCAAGCAACTTCCCAAGTACATGGCTGGTTTACACAAAAATCGTGCGGGATAGTCTCATCCTGCACTGGTGTTGACCAATCAAATTACGTGTTTTACTGTAGTTATTATAAAAAGGCGCTATCGATTGGACAGTGAGTTTTCCAACGTTTATAAAATTGGACAAAAAATGCCGAACTTCTATTCTCGTCAACGGCATAAATGTTGCAGACTTTAGTCTATCGATGTCAGTCGTAATTTTATGTTACAACGATCAAAAAATTTTACGAAAGACTACAAAAAATCAATATTCAGTGGAAAGTGTTTTCTATTTTTTGAGCAACTGGCCCCAGGATATTTGGATAACTTGATATCCTGAATGATTAAATTAAAAATCTATAAAATACTACTGCTGAAAAGATAAGCACCGTTTGAAAGAGACAAATTGACAACTCTTGAATGTCGTTAGTTATTTCATCCAACTGACTCGTTAAGCAAGCACGTGTCTTCGTGTAAAACCCCGATGTTTGTAATGCTATAAACTAGCATTCGAGCTGTCCAGCTGAACGCCTTCTTAAAGAGGCCAGATGCAAAAAATTGTATTTCGCGTTCCTTCTTAATTGCAACGCCTCTAGACTATTCAAAACATCCTTGGCTTGTTGTATTTTGCGTTGTTGTCAGTGCTGTTATCTACAAATTGTGTCGAAAACGCCAAGCTAAAATAAAATATAGCTACTAAGCCAATTGTCGCCAACATAATCATGCAGGACCTCGTCTTACAAAACTACCGCCGACCCAGAGTGTAAAGACACAAGGAAAACAAATTTCAGGAAAAGCATTAATTTTCTTCAAAGCCTTTGAAATAACCTCTTCTGATAATCTTGTGTGCATGGTAGCACAACCAGTTTAACGCGCGACGAAATACTTTGCAAGCATGTTCACGTTGCCAGGTTAATTTTTGCTTGAACATACTCGTGAAGTGGAGAGCAGCATTAAGCCCACTACAAGAAATTTTCCGCAGGAAAATAAATCTGGCTAAGGTGACTGGTTCGCTTAAGATTTTTTCTCGGCGAAATATATTACTAGACAATCAGTTTGGTAGATTGATTTTCCACACGAAAATTTTACCAAGTGGAAAACGGGTTTAGTAAGAGCCAAAGTTCGAACCTTTCAGGCGCCAAATCTACTGCAAATCGATGCAAATTAGCTCAATCAAAGACTTTCATTTATGCAGTTAAAGTCATTCGCATTACGTTGGGCGCATGAAACGTTTGACGTCTAACCTGAGACACTTAACATTACGGAAGTGGTGCAGACATTCCTCATCTATTCTTGCATTTTTCTATTTTCGTCGCTCTCAGGTGGTTGCCGAAAGTGATTTCCCATGTAACTGAGGATGAAACGCGGATACGGACAAACGGACAAGAGCAATTACGGACGGACGAATGAGACAATCTGCAGACAAATGGAAGAGGCTATTTTTTGCTGAGACGGAGCCAGCAATCCCGTCCTAAGCTTTCCTTAACCCTAGACTGTGGACTGCTAAACAGCAGTTTAGCTGCATTTTGTTACTGGCATACCCCAGCGCCTAAGTTGTTCAAAAAACAACAAGAAGCAGTCAGTCCAATTATTGGAACAGATTACTACAATGGAATGACGAGGTATGTTGATTATTTTTACAAATCATTGTCTACTTTATACAAATAGCAGCAGATATCGCCTTAAACAAGAAGACAATCACATAGCTATAGTCAAACAGAAAAATAATCATCTGCCTATGTTTTAAACAAATGACATAAACCCAAAAACGTCTTTACACTAGATTCACTCATAATTTAGGTAAACAAAGTTTTTTTTTCACACGTGGACCAATGCACTGTGACTAAAAAGTCTTCGAATACAGGAAAAATTATTGTGAACGATAGCAGGACGAGTTGGAATTTAGTGATTAAACGCTCGAAGGCGGTGAGGTTAGTTCACTAAATTCTGTTTCGTCATGCTAGTTTATTTTTCATAGCATGCGAAAACAATGAATTTCGAAAGAAATGAATCATGGTAATAATTTAAAATTTGCATTGCCACCCCAACGATATTAGGCTGGCTACATCACTACTTACGGACTAGAAAAACCTTTGTTAGTTCACTGAATTCTATTTTGTCATACTAATTTCTTTCTCCATGCTATAGGCTACAAGACAAAACCTAAAGTAGCCTTCCGCGACATCCAGCAGAGCCACATAGACAATAAAGAGACTTGTCTCGAACACTTCCGACCTCATACATGTAATCCCAAGTCAGCTCAGAGCCTGCCGTGATGTTGCTGCAAGATACAGAATCTTTATTACAAAACGAATTTGTGTTAGATTCTTCCAGTTACGCGTTTTTGTTAAGCACCTATATGCGCACACGTGAAAGTTTAAATTGCTATAAAACCTATCATGTAAACAACTATCAGAAATAGTGTTTAGGGGCCGGTCATTCGAAGCGCGTTTAGCTTAAACGGTGGATAAGTTCAAAATAGAAATCGTATTAATATATTCCTTGAACAAAAAAATTGAACGATTTTTGACTGAGTGCTATTATTATGTATTTACCTATACTTTAATCGCGTACGATTTGATTTAAAAGTTTTAGAAAATGTGTGAAGGTGTTTTTGAGTTCTGACTTATCCATCGTTTAAGCTAAACGGCGTACGAACAACCGGCCACAGAATTGTAAGTTTTAAATGGTGACGTGTCCATTTGCTGGTGTGGCCAGTTGCTAGGACAAGTATCTTCCATCAGTGAGGTGTTGGTTTCAATTCTTGTAGACTTCCTCAAGTGCAAAGAGTTCATCAACTACTCTGCCGAAAGTCGCATAGGTTTTCTGTGGGTACTCCCGTTTCCTGCTACAGGGGAAGTTGGCAGGGCGGGATAGGATAAGTAGTCAAGGAAACAAATGACTTAACTTCTGTAAAGATAAAATAACCTAAGCTAAATAAACAGTTTAGATATAGTAATGAAAAATTGTAAAGCGCTTTTGGTTATATTCATATAGACTTAGCGCTATGTAAACATTATTATTAACATTCTAAACCACCGCAAAAAAATTGCGTAGAATTGTTGGCTATCAAAAAACTGTGAAGAATACTATACATAATATTTAAACAACGAGCAAGAGTGTTTTATCATATATAAAACAGGACGCGCATGCAGCGGAGTGTTTGATTACGTTCACACTATGCCGCTAGGGTTAGGAAACGGCACAAAAAAGTCACAATTAAAGGTCCAGACACACCGGACCCGATTCGGCGAAGCGACGCGATTTTTCGACTTTCATTTACTGGTAACTTCGATTCTAGTTGCGATTTTCCAGGTAATCAAAGGCGATATAATATTTTCAGTTAATTAGTTTATATTTATTTTAAAGTTTTCTTCCATGGATAGATTTATTCGCTTTAAAATATGAAAAATCGCGTCGCGTTGCCGAATCGCGTCCGGTGTGTCGGGGCCTTAACCGTCGCGTTCACACTATGCCGGTGCAAAATTGTTTGATAACGTTACTTTTGCGGCTACAATTTGAGCACGGTTTCCAAAGGGAGCGAGATGAAAACGGAACGCTTTGCAGCATTGTGTGAACACCGATACCGTCAACATTTTGACGCTTTAGTACTCAGACATAGTTTGGAACACAATTTCGAAAACAAATCTGGCTAACTTGGTTCACCTGTTGATGTTTGAAAAGCTGTTGGTGAGCGTTTGCACTACAATTTTAGCAAGTATGACGCTAACGAAACCGTATCGAAATTCTAACCGGATTAGTGTGAACATGTTACTATTTCATTCCGGCATAGTGTGAACCTGCGAGTCTTTTAAATGGCTTCATAAACATCTCAGTTAATCACGGCATTTTCGAAATAATACTCCGAAATTGTTTTATATTAGCTGAGAAAATACAAGTTGAAATTTGAACCGTGTTTTATCATATATAAATGCTCTGATTAAACATGGATTTCTTTTGAAATTTCTTCGTGAGTTATCAAAGAGTTTTTGAATATCATTTTCAACGTTACTCGCAAGCAATTTTTACCTCTGAGCGAAAAATGCGACCCAAGGAAAACGCATATCGTGGGTATCAACAAACACATTTTGTACAAATAAATTAGGTGAACAAGAATGCTGAAAAGAAAACAAAAAAAATCTTTGAAGTATAAAGTAATGATTGATCTAAAAAACTAGAAGTCATCACACTACAAAGCAAATTCTTTTTTAAGATTTTTATAATTTTGCATGGCGCAAACAACAATATTAGCATCAGTTTGAGGATACACCACGTATATTTATTATTGTAAACCTGTCAGTCCGTTAACCCGGACCTTCATCAGTCAATAGTCAGTGCTTCCTTCATCAGTGAGTTGCACTGATGAAGGTCCCGGTAAACGGACCGAAAGCTTTGCAATAATAAATATACGTGGTGTATCCTCAAACTGATGCTTAAACTCTTTTTCTCTGCATGCAGGATCAAGAAAAGAGCGGATAGAATATTTTTATTTATCAAGAGAAAGAGAATGCTTTGGAACCGATGAGGATATTAATTGCGACCGGCTATTCAGGCATATTAATGGGACGAAAACAAATGAAATTAATTCATTACTAAAGACCATGTTAAGGCCCATTTACCCAGGCGATTTTTGATGCGATTTTTCTCGTGTTGAACGATGTGATAGAGTGGATAAATGGCGAATATACTTGGTCCAAAAATTATGCTAATGCACTCATCAGTCAACCTACTCGATCACATACATACACTAAGAGGAGAAAAATCGCAGCAAAAATCCCCCGTGTAAACGGACCTTTACACGATGCTATACTCTTCTTGCAACTTGTAATGAATTCTAACTTTGAGTGATGTTAATTAGCAAGAGTGTTCAAAATACACCAGCAGATTCGGCGGAGTGGAGGAGAGTCATGAAGTTTCCCATCCGCCAATTTTACATCTCTCAAAAGAAGAATTGCATTGCAACTTGCAAGAATAGCACCGTGTAACATGGCCTTTAACATTTTGTGTTCAAAAGCTAGCATGCTAGCTTTTGAAGCAAAACATTTGTCATTGAAATAAAAGGGTCAAATGACAAATTTTCTTCGTCTGTACGGCGAACAAAAACAATATGACAAATAATGTGAGCCACTGATGAGCTTGGTCAGCGTACAGACGGTCAGAGAAAATTTGCAAAACGAAAACTTTGTCAAAGAAAATTTGTTGCACGCACAAATGGGCGAGCATGTGGTACAGAAAAATTGTCACATAAGATTTTCACAGAAAATTTGCTCGTCCGTAAGAGTCTTAAAGCCTGTTTTCCACAAGGCGGAATTTTCCGTGGGGAAAATAAATCTAGCAACGTGATTGGTTCGCTTCGATGGGGAAATATATTGCCAAGTGGAAAACAGGCTTTACACTCCAAAAGGAAATAGTTGCACACTTTCGTTTCTGAAATTGTTTGTGTAGTTCGGTATTAAAATTTGATTGGCTGTATAAAGTTCAATATCGTTTTCAATATTTTTGTAAAAGATGCAGAACTACTGAAAAAAATGTTGAGAATAAATTAGCGTTTCTCAGGCCGGCGCTAAACGACGCATTTGCGACGAATTTAATCAGACGAATTTAATGCCTGCAATTAAATTCGACACAAATGCGACGTATAACTCAATTAAATTCGACAAGTTGAATTAAATTCGTCTGACTCG
>JAODVM010351274.1:0-11194 GCA_025400095.1 Phenganax marumi
GCTATGATTAGCCCTTTAACTCTAAATGTGATGAAACATCCCATTTCTTTTCTGAAAAAGTCTACCCTGACAGTATTCTTAACCAAAGCACTTACTCGAGTACTAAAGGATGTATGCCTTTCACATTTTCTACCCTAACAGTTTATAAGCAGCTAGAAACGCGGTATGTTGAAACTTCAGATTTTACAGAAAGATCCAGAAACAGCACGGATTTTCCCTAATCCGCCCCTCGCCTCTTTCAAACGCGATAAGAACTCGTGAAATTCATTTGTCAGAATTCGAAGTTTGCTCCTTTCCGACGTAGAACCAGGAACTTTCAAATGTTTTCGAAAACGCTGCAACACCTATCCTTTTAGGAAATCTGAAACACATGTCAACGGGCCTCAAGGTTCATGCCAACTTAACAACCATTTTGACTGTAACACCTCAGAAACTATTTATTGCATCACTTACCGTAAAAGCTCTAATAAGCCCCCTCTCTCTAATAAGCCCCCCTCTCTAATAAACCCCCCTCTCTAATAAGCCCCCCTCTCTAATAAGCTCCCTCTCTAATAAGTCCCCCCTCTCCAATAAGACCTGAAATTTAATAATCCACCCGGGGGTTTATCAGAGTGTTTACGGTATGTTATTGTAACATCGAGGTTTCCTGGGCGGTACCAACCTTTTAAACCCTGGCCCTATTTCATACACGAAAAATCGAATTTCTCCATGCATTATTTCAGATAGGCTACGGATACCGATTAATTTTGCAAATAACCGACTAGTAAACGGCCTTTAAATTAATCTTTTGATCGTGTTGATTGATGTGGCATCGAGACCTAGCATCTGCGCTTAGGTTGTATTTTAGAAAAACTCATCAATGTCATGTTTCAGATAAATACCAGAGCAACTTAAAAAGAGAACTTAATGATTCAGTAATTCTCCGCGAAAACAATACCTATTCCAGACCAAATCGTCCCAAAAAACATACCCCATTAAGGGTACCTACCTGTTAGTCAATTACGGGGAGCCCCCCTCCTGTAACTAGGGCTGCAACGATATAAATATCGGTATTGAAACAGGATATCGATACAAATACGATGCACTACATATTAATTTTGTGTTTTTGCTGCAATAACTTCCGTTTAAATTTATTACACTTCTCGTCCTGCTCATAATAGTGATAACACAACTTGAAGAATAAAAACCCTGCGAGTCCAAGAGTGGTATTTTTCCCCAAAACATTTTTATGGAACGTGTGTGTGCGACCATGGGGTTATCCAACAAAATGTCTGCTGAGCAAACCCGAGCCCGCGAGTAAAACAAAACGACGTGGGTTAATATACAGCTGTTTCGAAGTTCTTCGAATGCAGTTCTTTTGTATATGTATTGTTGTATCGTATCGTGACATCTGTATCAAGACACGTATTGTTTTGTTAAAAATCGTATCGTTGCAGCCCTATCTGTAAGGTTTCTTGCCAATACATATACGCCCTAGTAATGCATTTCTCTTAATTATTTTAAAAGAACTTTCTTTACCGAAAAAAAGAACTATCTTAAAAATATTGAAAACGAAACGTAGAAAAATCTTAGTTTGAGTTTGGTTACCTATCTGAGCTTGGGTTGGGTTTGATGGTCAAGAATTAACGGATTATTTAAAACTAATTTCTTTCCGGGCCGGAGCGAAATTGCTAAAAATTAATCTGACGTGCATGCATGTATTGAGGTATTCTGCTTTGAACCTGATATTTCCAACAAATTTACGCTTGGCCTAGCCAGTTAGCTAGATTAGCTTTTGCTCTTTCTAAATGGCTGTCGCCCATCCATGATGTTTGTTCAAATCTGACAGTTCTTGGGGGTTTTTCTTCCAAATGCACTTCAAGGAGTGCCAAATAAATTATTGTTGTTGCTGTTGTTGTTGTTGTTGTTGTTGTTGTTGTGCGCAATACCATTATTAAACAAACTCGAGTTTAAAGATTGATCTACCTTTTGTTTGCAAAACTCTCCAGAGATTTTTATTTTTATTGAAGAAATTTCGTCTCGCGCTACAGGCGTGCTTATAACTGTAACTGGCCCAAGTTAGCAGCAGTTTAGTATTTAAGAATTGCATAAATCCGATTCCAAAATGAAATATTATGAATTCCAGTAATGACTTCAACTACAGATGAGTTATCTATAGGATTACTGGAAAGAACCATCTATTTAGCGCATGGTAATGCACGTAATTTCTATCTCTTATTTATATAGAATAATAGTATGACTGATTTGGAGAGAGCCACTGGTTTTTCATTAATTCTGTTACAGTCAGGTTGTTACCCTCACTGAAGAAGGGTTTTGTACCAACTTTACTTACTAAATTACTTACTCTCTGAGTTACTTACCTACTTACAAAGTTAGTCACTCACTCAATCACTTACCTTCTTACTTACTTACTTACTTACTTACTTATTTACTTACTTACTTACTTACTTACTTACTGACTGACTGACTGACTGACCTACCTTGTAAAACCTCTACCTGTTTTTATGAACTATTAATCAGTAAGTGTCTTTGTTCATGTTCAGGGCATCAACCTGAGTGGAGGCCAAAAGCAGCGAGTGAGCCTGGCCCGTGCTGTGTATTTTGACGCAGATGTGTATCTTCTGGACGATCCTCTGAGCGCTGTGGATTCACACGTTGGCAAACACATCTTTGATAGGGTTATCGGACCACGAGGGCTGCTCAAAAAGAAGGTAGATTTCTGTGGTAATAAGTATAAGATCTGTCGGTTATTCAATTTTTTTAATCTTACTGTTTTTTGTACATATCCACGACCTAAAAACAGTTTTTCTTTTTTCAAGACACGCATCCTTGTGACCCATGGATTAAAGTATCTACCACAGGTAGACCAGATCATTGTTTTGCAGGATGGTAGAATTTCTGAGGTGAGTGTCAGGCAGCAAAACCACAGGTAAACAGTCTCATTTTGAATTCAAAAGGCTTGACCTGTTTTAGAAAAAACACCCATGAACCAAAAGACTCTGGGATTTCTGGGAATGTCATAAAACCTGTAGAGAAAGAACTGTTTAAAATACTACCAGAGGCTGTCAGGGGGAAGAGGGTTCCAATTAAAGATAGGATGGAGTTTGGGGGGATCAAGTTTCGAATATCTCCCACGAGTTGCTTCAAGCTGGAGAAGGGAGGGGGTATGGGGGGTGGGACTGGCTGCGCACTAGACTCATGACGTTGAGCTCAATAACATGGCCATCGCTGTGATGAAGAACCCTTCAAAAGACCAACACACGATAGGGACGTAAATCAAGCTCACGAACTGGCTAAAAACGAGAACAGTTTATAGTAAAAAGTAATGATTTCAACACAAATCTTATCATGTTTTTCTTCGTTGACTGTGAAAGGCAAACTGCGTAGTATTTTGGTCTAAAACATTCAGACAATTGCTAGTTAGTAGCTGTAAAAATGATATTTAGAGGCGTCACCTTGGAAATTAGCCAGCAGTTGTCTCTTGCTACAACTTACGCATGCGCAGTCATTCCGTTCTGTCCAAAGATAGCATGTTAATGTTTAGTCGCCCATTACTCCTTTGGGTCACACTGTTTATGTTTTAAATTTTCACTTATTTAAAATCAGTTTTATATGTACACATTTCTTACACTATCTGATTGTTTTTCTATCGTTCTGTGTCCAGGTTGGCACGTATCAACAGCTGATGGATAATAAAGGAACCTTTGCCGAGTTTCTCAAAACATATGCTGCCGAGGAACAAGACGATAAAGCGACAAACGGTAGGACAGTTTGATGTGACAGCTGTCACAGTTAATGCTATCAGGTTGATGTTCGCCTCCAACAACCATCAATATTCATAGCACCATTACACACCGCTTACTGCACCAAATAGGTGTCAACATATGCTGCCGAGGAACAAGACGATGAAGGGACAAACGGTAGGACAGTTTGATGTGACAGCTGTCACAGTTAATGCTATCAGGTTAATGTTCGCCTCCAACAACCATCACTATTCATAGCACCATTACACACCGCTTACTGCACCAAATAAATGTCGATATATATATCTAGCTCAAGGGTGTTAAAGATTTTTGCGTGCATATAACTCAACGTAAATGTTGGCGTCTTGTGTGATATGCTACGGTATCACTACAAGCTCTTCAGAGTAACATGTTGCAAGGATGCGCAATGATTTATTCTACTTATGAGGCATAAATCAGAGGCGGCGAAGCATTTTGAAACGTGGGGGGAAGGGGGGGCGGCTCATCGTACACCAAGCCAAGCGCATACCCCTACTCAAATTTCCGAAAATACCCAAGGTTATTTCGCCAAGTGCGATCCTGATGAAACGATCTGTGATTGTGAAAAGATGACGAGACTGCACATTTTGTCAAACCAATTTTATGCTAACGTGGGGGGGGGGACTGAATCCCCCGCCCCCCTGCTCCGCTGCCTCAGTATATGGCATCCTTCTAACAGTCTTTCTTTACCCGATCGATAAACGCAGGAGAAAGAATTTTTTGTTCGCCATGCGTGAGATGTTGTCACGCGAAAACTGGAAAAAAATGCAATCGAGTTTACTGTGACAGGGGCGTAGCCAACATACAGGCATTTGTTTAAATGCACTGATTTCAAAAACACCTCTTGTTCTAGGACCTAAAATCATCATTATAGATGCCTTGAAAACGCTGAAAGTGCTGTTTCTGATAAGCTGAATTTCAGTATCTTCTGGGAGAGAATGCTGCTGGGCTTCCCAGGAAACTCGTGCCCTTGGCGCTTGGTTTTTGCTAAAGTTGATGCCTGTCTACCTCTCCGTTTCCTTGTTAGTAGTTGTACCCAGTGTACCACTTAAGCATTGAACCCGGTTGAACCAGTATGACTTGTACCACATCGTGGACGAAAATAGTTTGTACATAGTTTCTTCAGTCTTCTCTCGCGAACGAACGGCAGAAATAAATTCTGATTAGGGGACACTGATGGTTCTATACCTACTGTATAACTATAACGTTGAACCATGAAAAAAGTCTAAATTTTGTCTTCTTCCAAAGTGTTTACTGCATTAAACTTTAGGCAGGTTATCATGTCATAAGTGATCAGTAACCACCAATGTGTTTTGCTCCAAGTAGTTTCACATACTTTCGACTTTCATATCATTACACAAATAGCAGGAAAAAACGACCTCAGCGTCTGATTTTTGAAGAATAGAAACGTTTTAATAATATCATAATAGCATACATGTGTTTTGCCATTTCTCCAAGGTTCAGTGGCGCCCTACACGACATTAAACAACTACAGAAGAAACAAAAGATAAAAACAAGGTCAAATTAAGCTTGGCGAGAGAGCTTAGTCTTTGACCGTTTTTTTAAAACTAATCATTAGACAGGCGCGTACGCGCACCCCCACCCCCCACGGGCCGAAAAGATCCGTTTGAGAGGACTTAATCCCGTTAACAAAATGTGAATTTTTGAGAAAAACAGAGACAAACTGCCTTTTTTCTTCTTTTGATCACTCCGTATTCTCTTTTTTCACTATGAAAACACACGAAATGCAGCGCAAAACAAACCGAGTTTTTTCAAATTTTAACTGGAGAATGCCCCCTGACCCACCAAGACGTTTCCATCTTCACTGCTCATACGCACCTCCCCACGAAAAATCCTGGCTACGCGCCAGGTAGAAGGGCCGTTCGTTATGTGTTCTGTGTTCAAAAGATCAGGGGCAGAGGCTCAGAAGGCATGATAACCAAACCCAGATAAGAGAATCTTTTGTGTCACTTACAAGTTCGCTCGTGAGAAAAGACTAAAGAAATCTATCAAGTAGTCAATAGGCATATTTCAGTTCTTTCAAACCAGTAAATATATTATTATTCCTAGAGGAGCAAGATAAACAAATTACACTCGGATCAAGAACCTGCAGTCTCGACAAGTTGGAAGAACCAGTGATGAGAAGCCTGGGGCGACTAGATAACCACCTATTACAGACGGAAATCTCATCTTCAAATTTATCTCTCGATCATAGACGAAAACGGGCCGGAAGTATCGCAACCATTGAAACTTTTTCTTCTCTAAAAGAGGAATGTCATGTACTTGATAATGATGAAAAGGATGCAGACAAGATGATCGAAGAAGAAAAATCAAAAACTGGAGTGGTGAGTTATAGTAGCGGTACTAATGTAATACTTTTCTCGAGCACTAAAAACTGCAACTTTCTTTTATAACCGTTTTAAAAATTCTAAATAGGGCTTAAAAGTGATGAGCGCTGTGATTGGCTAATGCATAGTAGAAGCAGTGTTTGAAGTAGAGGTGTAAGACTTTTATTTTAATCCTTACTCTTATAAAAGACTGCTTGTGTTTGTTGACTGTGGTTAAAGCACTCCAGAAGCTGTAGGGAACTCGAGAAGCAAGAAAAACCCTTGGTTTCACCTAATATTCCTCTTTACTTTCTCTTCATCTTCTGGAGTGTTTATATCATATCCTATGGACACTCGCTGACGTTTTACACAGCTTACAGCTGAGATAAGTCCCTACAGTAGTTGAACTAAACAACGAGAAACTACTCAATAAAAACACTTCTAGAGTTTTTCAATCTTAAATAATTCAGAAAATCCAGAGGTCAATATTGTCATTGCAAATTTTGACCTTCGAACTGGCGTTGAACTTGCGCTTATTTTCACCACGGACTTGCGTTGTGAGAAGCTTGTGTTTTGAGATCGAAATATGAAGAACTTGCATCGACTTGCATTTAAATTTCAGCTCGCTGAAAGTCGAAGAAAGTCAGTGCACGTCCACGCAAGTTGGTGGCCAAACGAAACGCAAGTTGAATGCAAGTTAAAACTTGCACTGAATTGCATCGAATGCATCTCCGTTTGGTCAGGTCTTTAAGATAAGCAGTTAGCAGATCTAAAAATATGATTTCTAACTTGTTTAAGGTATCGCAGGAGACTATTGGGTCGCTTTTGTAGATGCTCTCAATATTATAAACTGTTCATGCTGACGTCAAGGAAGTATACGTTTTCTGGAAGGTTAATAGATGTAATATTTTGATTCTGTTAATGATACTTTAAAGTTGGACTCTCAAACAACAATAACTGAACATCTGGGGGTTTCATTAAGGACATCGTTTTGTACTTTAGACAGTGTTTCTAGCGGTAGTCAAAATTTCAGCTGAGTTGATAAAAATATCAAAGGAGAAACTTCTGAAGTTCCTAAATCGCTGGAAAATAGAATTCGAGAAAAAGCGACTTTTGTCAGCAATTCGACATCTGGAGTATTTTTAAGGTATTTAAATCTGAGCCATTTTCAAAAATTCAAAAGCCTATCCTGCTTCCATCCTAAAAATGAATTTTGAGAAAAGTCAAAATAAATATAATTTTGGTGAAAGGTCCCGATCTAGGTTCAAAGTCAACCAACTTGGTAACCTACCGGTGTGACTTCCAAAAACATCAACATTTATCTCTCTTTTATTTCAGGTAAAGTTTACTGTATTTTTAACGTACGCCAGGTCCCTTGGTGTTCCAGCTGTTATATTTGTACTTCTCTCCCTTGTCACCCAAGAAGGACTTAAAATTGGGTCGCGAGTCTGGCTTGCCAAGTGGAGCTCGGATAACGTCACGGCCAGCGCCCAGCATGACATGTACCTTGGGGTCTACGGAGGCTTTGGTCTTTCCCAAACCTTGTTCTATGTCACCTATGTTCTACCTCATCCTGGCGGTATCAGCCGTGATGGCGTCACGCAGTCTTCACAAACACATGTTGATTAACATCATGCACTCCGGAATGGAGTTCTTTGAGACCACCCCCCTGGGGAGGATCGTTAATCGCTTCTCCAAAGATATGCTAGTGATCGATGACGTGATTCCAACGAGCTTGTTGGAGTTTCTTGAAACTTTGATCAACGTCTTTGGAACACTATCCGCAATAAGTTTTGCTACACCCATCTTTCTTTCAGTCATTCTGCCTCTTGGTATACTGTACGCTTTTGTGCAGGTGAGTATAAGACACGCTCTAACTGAAGATAACTAGAAAGCTACTGAACAATGTCATCATCATGAAGGGGGTAAACAAATGACAGTTAAACACTAATAAACGTGTGGCCTACCTACCTAAAAAATATAAAAGCATTTTGATAAATAATATATATAAAGCTGTAAAAAGTTGCGTGAATCTATTTACCCTACAATCTGAAAATTTTATTCCGATACAATAAAAGTACAAAGTGTACAAAAAGGTGGAATTATAAAATTGAAAATAAGGTAAAATTCAACTTACTGTAAGAAATATTTTGGAAGTGACTGTTAAACTTTAAAAAGTCCTGCCCTTTTCCGTTTAGCAAGTGTTTCGTGTGCAAACCTATTCACGCTGCAAAGTACAATTACCTGCTGCTTGTACGGACATTAAATCCGTTGTTGCAGCTTCGCAAAGTTCTGGAGCCTGCTTTGCTTGACATAGGGAAAAACTTCCTCTCAGAGCACGTGTCAACCAATTCTAACGCCAGTGTATTTTGAGGGCTTGTTTTAGGCATTTGTGTTTAAACGTCACTAATTTGTTTCATCGTTCTTAGTATTTGGTTGATAAATTTACTCATTTCTCTTATTTGCATTTCTTGCTAAACAGCGCAATAATATAAGCGAATTCTTGCTCAGATTGGGCCTCTTACAACTTCATATTCAACTTTCTCCTTTCTTCCACCCAACTGTTCCCATTAACTTAGCTTTTTTGTTGTACAACCTTATACATTAATCGTTCGATATATCATTATTCGTCACTTTCATATCTTGCCAAAACCGTTTAGAAAACAGATTACCTTAAGTGTATAGTTTTCTCACAATTCATTTACTCTTCCATTTTGACAGAGAGTATATGTTGCTACATCAAGACAGCTCAAGCGCATAGAATCTGTCAGTCGTTCCCCCATCTACAACCATTTCTTTGAATCCATCAACGGTACCAGTACTATTCGCGCCTTCAGGCTCCACAGTCGCTTTATTCGTGAAAACTACCACAGAACTGATGAAAACCAAGCGGCCTACTATCCTAGTATTGCAGCCAACAGGTAATGCTACCCTAGTGTTGTATCAAGACTCCTATCATTCAATAGTGCTACAAGTAGTGTCTATACCCTAGTATTGTACCAAGACTCGTATCATTCAATAGTACTACAAGTAGTGTACTATACTCTAGTATTGTACCAAGACTTGTATCATTCAATAGTACTACAAGTAGTGTACTATACCCTAGTATTGTACCAAGACTCGTATCATTCAATAGTACTACAAGTAGTGTACTACCCTAGTATTGTACCATTGATTTTTTGTTGTCGAGTTCAACCCATAACTCCAAATAGAAAATAGAAAATGTTGCAGAGAAGTGACATTGAATTTGGTTTCTTTTTGCATAGTTTTCTTAATTTATGATGTTTTCTGTTATGTTTTCTAGATGTCTTGCTTTGCGAACGGAGTTTGTCGGAGGTTGTGTAATATTTTTTGCTTCACTGTTTGCTGTAATTAGCCGAAACAGCTTAGCGACTGGCCTTGTTGGACTGTCCATCACTTACGCTTTGCAGGTAACTTAACGTGTTTGTACGTACATGGCTAGGTGGATAACCAAGATTTCTTTTACGATCTTTATCCTGAACATTTTTGAATGCTTTGTTTGAATTTCTTTAGATAACGGCTACGCTTAACTGGATGGTTCGGCAAGCGAGTGAACTGGAAAGTAATATCGTAGCAGTCGAACGAGTCAAAGAATATTCTGAAGTACCAACCGAAGCAGAGTGGATAAAACCTGATAACCGCCCACCTGACACTTGGCCCGCAGAGGGAAGAATACATATTAATGAATATGACCTTCGATACAGAGAAACACTACCTCTTGTTTTAAAGAATATCCACTGCGTTATCAACCCTGGTGAGAAGGTATGCTTTCCAGATGATCAGCAGTGCGTGCTAGGAACGCCTGACCATCCCAGAAAACCGCGTGCGCCCAAAATGGTCTCAAAATGACCGACATTTTAAATTTCAGTCGTCGGTTTTAAAAACAGTTCAAAGTACTATGAAAACTCATTGTCTTTGAATACATTAATCAGCTAAGGTTGTGCATGGGATAAAAAACAACTTTTTTTGTTGAATGTAATTACCAGAACTTGTCTGTTTAATAGTTAAATTTACGAAATTCGTTTCTCCAGCAAAACGAGAAAACATCAGCGATCGTTACTAATCTCGCAGCGCGTTCTTGGATGGTGCCTTTTGGGAAGACCTGAAAGCCCGCGCCGATATGGCTAACTCCAAGCACGTTATAAATGTTCAATCACCTGGTTAAAGTTCGATCACCTGAGCAATGCACAATTGTTATTTTTGTTAGAGAAACCCAGTTCTCTTGACTTTTTCCTAAAATATGTTTGCCTCGTATTAGAGTCGAATTGGATAAGAAACGTTCAGTATCACTCTCGTCATTCTCCCCAGATCGGTACTGTTAGTCATACTTGAGCATACAAGTCTCTTCTTACTCTCGCCTTGTACCAAACTCATTTTCCCTTCTCAATCTAGATCGATATTGTTGGTCATACTAGAGCAGACAAGCCCAGTTTCACTCTCGCCTTGTTCAAAATTCCTGTTGTTTTTTCTCCCTATAGATCGGTATCGTTGGTCGAACTGGAGCAGGCAAGTCCAGTCTCACCCTTGCCTTGTTCCGTATCTTGGAATCAGCTGGAGGAAAGATCGTTATTGATGATATTGATATCTCCAAAATCGGGCTGCACGATCTACGATCAAGACTCACCATCATACCACAGGTAATAAGGCAATCTTGTATCATTAAATGTCACGAAAAGGAATTAAACATGAAAATACTTAATTTTCTGAAAAGCAGCTGTTATATTACATACACTGGATTCTGTCACTTTAGCTGAACGTCATGTCTCTTATATTACATACACTTGGTGCTGTCGCTTTAGCTGAACGTCATGTCTGTTATATTACATACACTGGGTGCTGTCGCTTTAGCTGAACGTCATGTCTGTTATATTACATACACTGGGTGCTGTCGCTTTAGCTGAACGTCATATCTTATATTACATTCATTGGGTGCTGTCGCTTTAGCTGAACGTCATGTCTGTTATATTACATACACTGGGTGCTGTCACTTTAGCTGAACGTCATGTCTGTTATATTACATACACTGGGTGCTGTCACTTTAGCTGAACGTCATGTCTGTTATAT
>JAODVM010351385.1:0-11191 GCA_025400095.1 Phenganax marumi
CTTGATTTAATAGGAAACTAACGTTTTAATTTAGAAGCGACGTAGCATATTTTTACCTAAAAAACTAAACACTGCTTGTTATATCAGTATCAAATTGTGTTTGACGCTGGTCGTGTCTCCCCTGTCAAAGTAGATCAATGAATTTAACGAAAAGCTAGTTCAACTTAGTTCAGTCATAGAGAAAAGTGCATGCAGAGAAAATATTGTGATTGTATGCATACGTGTAGATGTGTATTCTTCGGGTTCCTACAACAGTACAATGTAAACTATATTAGCCGAATATGCTTACGGACGGGAAACTCATCTACAAAAAGTTGTGCTGCATCTCAACCAGTGGCATCTATAGACTGCATCAGACGAGTTTCTTGCCGACTTATCCCGTAGGGAAGTCGCTTCTTTTGGCGTTAGCCAGAACAAAATACTAAGAGCTGTTGTTGATACAGTGTAAATAAAGGTAGGTAGGTTCAGATGGCTTATTAACCGTGTATTGAACAGGAGATCTCTCATTGACGAATAAAATACAAATTAACAAATTTAAAGTGGTGGACATAGTGTCCCCGATTAATTCGGTTATTCCTTTTAAGTTGTTCGTTTATTCAGTGATTCCTTTTGCAGCCAGTTCTTCTTGAACTCTCTTCAGGTAGTTTGGATCAGGATAGCCAAAACTAAAATCAGAGTACTTTAGAGGTGGTAGATAATGAGGATCAATGGAAGTCCACTGAATGCTTGGACAGACATTTGTTGCGGGTCTCCTCTCATTACTCCGCTGTAACAGTACGTAGCGGATATTCCGTGCGATTTTTTCTCAGTTTAAAGGATGTGATGGAGTAGAATCACTGACCCAAATGTTGGACAGATCCAGCAACGTCGTATACTTATATAGTATTCCACTCTATCGTATCATTCGAAATGAGAAAAAATCGCCTTGAAAATCGCCACTGTTTATGGACTTTTATCAAGAATATCATTTGGATGTCTTAAACCTGAGACTGCAACCTCCACTAGTATGTTATCCACGGCCTCTGACTACAGCCACTTAAATATAATATTTACGTTTTCGTGAATGAATACTTAAGCTCCAAGACATATTTTACGGTCCATATCTCATTCAATGCTCAAAAAATGCTACCAAAATTTTATCGATTACTTCTTAGCTTATTCCTACATCATTCCTGTAAACTTTCGTCACAATCCATTCATTAGATCCCGAAATATTTTGCTGAGGAACACAAAATTAGTTAGATAAATGGTGCAAACATCGTAAAATTTCTGAACAGCGCACTAATAGCAGAGGGCGTGGGTTCAAAACCCGCCGGAGCGCGACTGAATTTTCGCGATCTTCGCGGGTCTAACTTGGAGAAACGTTTTAGGTAAACAATGCCGTTGATAAAGATTCAGTCTGTGTTTTTCGTCCCAGTTTGTCGTTCATTGCTGAAATGTTGTCTGAATCACAGTTATCGGTTATTTGGTCTACATGAAGTTGACTTACCGTGTCGGACCTCCTGTCATTGAGGTTTTATGATGAATATCATTCCAAGTGACAACATCATCCAATCCTGTTGTAGATGACCGTCCGATTGTAAACGTCAACCTCTGATCAAATGCTTTCCTCAACAACCCTAGCACCTTTCTTCCTTCTTTATTGTCGGGTAAATACGCATTTCGATTGGCCCCGGTAAAAGGTTTCCCAGGATTAGGATGATTAGGCCCTTGGGTACCACCGGGAATCCGATATGATATCGTGATAGTCCCGCACGACCCGTATCCAGGAAGTTTGTATGAAGTATAACTATCAAACATTTTCCCATCTGGTTGATCTCCAGTCAAAGGACCATAAACCTAGCAAGAAAGAGACCTGTATACCTGGCAGATTAAGGACCTTCGGCGCCCTTCGGCAAATTGAGATTGTGAAGCCTTGAAGCCTTAAATGTAAGAACTCGGATGTCCGCAGGTTCTCTCCCCCCCCCCCTCCCGTTTCTAGGACTAAACTGCTTCGTGCTTGGGAGTAGTCGTCGCCTTTAAGGGTAATTTTATGTTTACTGCTGCGTCAACTAGAATCGGCTAGGACCGGTAAAACATAAGTAGTAACAAAGTAATTCATCTACATGACGATTCAGCGAAATACTTCATGTTTAAAGTTTTTTACGAACGTTTCTTGTGATCTGTTTTTTTTGGGAGCAGACCACAAAAAACGTTCAGAAACTCTGCAATATCAATGCCATTATTGTATTCCTATTGCAGACTAGTCCCTAGTACTCTATTATACGCATTTGCTTTCCGTGATAGTATGACATCACAGGCTCGCACGCAAGCACGCAAATGACGCCCAGGAAACAAGGCTGTTGTTATCGAGTTCCGAGTTAGCCATGGAAAGAAGGTTGTTTAGGTGGAGAAAGTGTTTTCTTGCTTGTCTTAGAGACCTTACAGTATTTCAAATCATCTGGGATAAGTATCTGTTTCAGATTAAGGGCCTGTTCATATGATCCCGCTTAACGGGACGTTTCGGATACCGAAATAAACATTTCAGAGTGTTCATATGCAGTTTTTTGTCTCATTTACCGAGGTGAAAGTCAAGCGTTGCGAGAATATTTGTTTTGATCACGAGACACGTATTTTGACGATATTTGTTAATTGTTCAGCTTTGTTTGCCGCAAATACCGTAATGTTTACAAAACATTTGTTATAAGTTTTGGAAATAGCTGAAAAATTAAGTAATTGTACTCAAATTAAGTCGAAAATGCCAAATGTCGCTTTCAGGTTTTATCCTGGAAAGCGGGATGGCGTGTTCATATGGGAATATTTTCATCCCGCCTACCTATGGTCTCGGCAAATCCAACCGCGAGCCCGGCAAGCGGGCCAACCCGCTCTCCCGCATTATTTAATAGAAATATAATTGGGAGGCTAGATCATCAGCAAGGCCCTAAGAACAGGCCCTAATATGAAACATGCTCTCTCATCCACAGAAAGGACGAGTTTGTAATAAAGTTACTTACAGTACTGCAAATGGGACATTGTTTCTTCGTCTTAAAAGCCCTTTCAATGCAGTCAGAACAAAACGAATGACCACATTTATCCAACGTTTTCTTCTTGGTGAAATCACCCAAACAAATGGAGCATTCGCGATCATCTCTTGAAGTTGCATTGGCATCTGGTTTTGAATCTGAAGGTGAACGTAGAGAGGAGTTTACTGCGGTCTTTCTATTGTCTCGATATGGCAACACAAATGTAGTTTTAATTAAGGTTGGAGACTGGGTCAGGTGAGAGGAATATCATTTGGTTGCTTACATGCCACTCGAAACAGAGCCAGATTTTACTCGGATTTTTCAAAGTCCCATAGCGAATCGGGTGTAGGCGAACCTTTTCAATGCTCGAGGACATTGAAATCCCGATAAAATCCGTGGAAGAATATTTCAAGTGACTCTAAAAGTCCTTAAAGAATGCCTACTAAAACTGATCATATCTTAATGAATTCAAGATATTAAAGAATATCGTGAAAATATTTCCAAGTGCTAGTTTTTTTCCTCCAACTTTAAGACACTATAATTGAATATTTATTTTCTTTGAATTTTCCTCATGAAGTATGTTTGATGCAATAGATATTGTAGAATGTCCTCCGTTTCCTATTTTGAACTATTACATCCGAAAACAAGCATTGAACCAAATTTCAAAACCGAGCAATTTGCATGCTCAAGTCCAACGTAAAGCGAAAAGCTTGAACATTCTGCTAGACAGCGCTTCTTTTGTACAAGGCCAACTTTCATGCAGAATCAAGACTGCTTTCCATTTGCACGTTTTTTATACTTATACGTATACGCTTATAAAAGTTCAGTAAATTGTACTAATCACTAGAAGAATTGTTCCCAGTTTTGAATTTTAAATAATTACGTGTTTTTTGTTGGTGTATTTTTAAACACTATGAAACTTTGAAGGTTTAGATTTTACCAGTCTGCGTGTCAAAAATACAGGGGGGTAGCAAAAAAAAGCCCCCGATTAAAAATCAGTATGGGTGCTTAAGATTTGCGGTTGAGAATTTCTGGATATTGGAAAAAAGTGTTCTGACGAGGGTGATAATAAATTTGCTTAACCCTCTTCTTTATGTTGCTTTTTTAAAACTAATTCTGCTCGTACACACGAGGTTTGACAGCTGATAACTAGAACTATTGTTCATGATT
This sequence comes from Phenganax marumi, assembly GCA_025400095.1. NCBI lineage: Eukaryota > Metazoa > Cnidaria > Anthozoa > Malacalcyonacea > Clavulariidae > Phenganax > Phenganax marumi. The sequence goes on from JAODVM010351385.1 coordinate 4,173, forward strand.
TCTGACACTATTACTACAATATCTAAGGCAAAGCGTTACAGTCTCACAATATATAACTGAAACCTGTGTGCTGAGTATGTTAAGCCCCATATCATAATTTTTAAGCAAGTTCTAAAATTCGGCCATTTTCCGCCATTTCCGCCATTTTCCCCAATTTTCCGCCATTTTCTACTCAATAGGAAAGTTTGAGCTTGTTAGTGAATACAGTAGTTACTGATACCACTCAAGATAGACATGAAACATATAAACATAACGGACATGGTACCTCGTTCTCCTATTTTAATCCTGATGCAGACTACTTGCATCAAAGCATCATAAATGGTAGTATCACTCAGTTTCAATATCACACTAATCACAGAAACATTTCTTCTGGTTATCTATTCTCAAAAGCTCTGTTTAAGCCATTACACTGATTGCTTCTAGGGGGCTCTGTTTTTTTGCTACCCCCCTGTACATAGTAAGAAAGCAGCCTTGACTTTAAATTCACATACCATCTTTAGCTGTCTTTTTTCCTGCAGCTGCATCGGAGTATGAGCGAGTTGTCTTGGGAGGCTGATTATCATGCTTTTCGAAAGTAGTTTCTCCTGCATTTGAAAAATTTTAATTAGTAGAAGAAGTGTAGATTTTGTGCCTCATCTATCTGTCCGTCTTAAGCTATGTCTACAGTTGACTTTCCTTGCTTTCCTGTGTCAGAAAGTCTACTCGTCCGATTCTGTTATAGACACGATGTTGAAATGAACACTTTCGAATCCCATGATTGGAACATCGACGGTCGCTGACAATATAACAAATTAGCAATAGAGTTGATGTTCGCGGGCATAAATTTTATGGCCAAGAACATCAACTATATTACCATTATAATTTTAAAGAGCAATTATTGTATAAAAACGGCATCATGCAACGGGTAAACACTTCAGTCACTTTAGTAAACATAGAATGACGATGTACATGCACTGAGTCTTTTTAATACTTCGATATTTGGCTATTCGCAATTTATGAAGGCCGAAAAAGGATAAAAATCGACTTTGAACAATAAATTTAGAGGGTTTGAAAACTTATACTAAACGAAAGTATAGTCCTTTGCCGGGTTAAAATATATTTTAGCCCGGCGAATTTATCACTTTAGCCTGCAAAATGCACAATGCCCGCTAAAATTAATATAAAATTCATTATTACATAATAGGTTGGATTCCATACAGTCCCGACGGACTGCGACACTAGTCTTTCCCGTTGAATCACTTTCGATTATTGAAAAAATTTCTTTCTCATGAGCAAAAGAGAGCACCTACAGACAATAAAGCTCGTCAATAAAGGCAAAGGACCAATTGCATAGTATAGATATAGTTTTAGCGCGGAGAAAAAATCACGACAGCTGGAAAGAGCGTCATGAAAATTAGTAAAAGTGCAAACGTTGAATGCCCAATGCTGTTTCATGTGAAAAATATAGCCTTGCGAACTGTGCAAATATTTTGTATTAAGCAACCGACATTGATGGCCTATTTGAGAAGATATTAATTTTGGCCGCGTTGTACAAAACTTCACAAGACTTGCAAACGTTGCATGACTACATTTTCCACACTTTATAACACTTGGGAACCAAACTTTGCAATATTTCTATTTTTATTACGCACTATCCAGCTGTGGTAATAAATATCTTTCTCTGGATAAAACATTAGCCTCACCATGACCAGCAATAAATTACAGGCCACGGGTGGCTGATTTCGAAACTACGATTTCTGGTGTGCTCTTCCGCTGCGACTAGGAAATTCTTCGCTGATGATAGTGAACTAAATTGGAGAATCAAATCCTGGTTGCATTTGGTCGCAAGCTGTCCCCATGAACGTCCATACAAACAGCTAGCGACAAAAAGTAACAGCTAGTGACACATATCACTGGGATGGAGTTCCAACTTTATTTTGAGTTGTCGTTAGTTTAACCAGGTACTGTACGTCTTACTGAAGAACCTGATGTTTTCGTATTTCGCCGACGTTGCAAATCGCCGACTATTCTCGACATTTAAAAACCAAGCTTTACCTGTACTTCCTGTTGCCCAATGATTTCCACTTTGATGACTATTACTTCCTTGATTGCCACCTTGATGACCCTGACCTCCTTGATTGCCATATTGATGACTGTGACCTCCTTGATTGCCATCTTGATAACCCCAACCTCCTTGATTGCCATTTTGATGACTGTGACCTCCTTGATTGCCACCTTGATGACCCCGACCTCCTTGATTGCCACCTCGATGACCCTGACCTCCTTGATTGCCACTTTGATGACTATTACTTCCTTGATTGCCACTTCGATGACTCTGACCTCCTTGATTGCTACTTTGATGACTGTGATCTCCTTGATTGCCACCTTGATGACCCTGACCTCCTTGATTGCCATTTTGATGACGATTACTTCCTTGATTGCCACTTCGATGACTCTGACCTCCTTGATAGCCACTTTGATAACCCTGACCTCCTTGATCGCCACTCTGACGACTCTGACCTCCTTGATAGCCACTTTGATAACCCTGACCTCCTTGATAGCCACTTTGACGACTCTGACCTCCTTGATAGCCACTTTGATAACCCTGACCTCCTTGATTGCCACTTTGACGACTCTGACCTCCTTGATAGCCACTTTGACGACTCTGACCTCCTTGATGCCCACTCTGATGATCCTGACCTCCTTGATTGCCACCTTGATGACTTTGACTTCCTCGATAAGGGACATTCGTTGTAACCAAGGCAGACCCTTGACGGGATCCAGGGGTTGACTGCCAGAAAGCTATTTGATTTTGCTGCTGATTTTGCGTGGATCTATCCACTGACTGTGTGGAGGACTTGAATGGAGCCGCTTCGTGTTTTTCTCGCGTCAGCCCCCCAGCGAACCGTTTTTCCATTTCTTCGGCAAACGTGCGATATGTCTCGTACTTGATATTGACAAAACGAATTTCTTTCAGAGGCATCGATTCGTCGGAATTCTGTGTAAAAGCTCCCACCGCATCGAAGAGAACTCTAGCGCAAACAAGAACTGGTACTTCGTATAAACCTGAACCAATGGCTGGAATTGAGATACTTGTCGCGCCGTAACGACATGCAAGCGATAAACTATTGGATACTGCGTTATACAACAGCTGCATCGCTGTATTTGGAGAATGATGGTTCCAGATAGGACCCACAGTATGAATCACAAACTTACAAGGAAGTTTTCCACTGCTTGTAAACACCACGGCACCAGTTGGAAGATCGTGATACCGTCGGTCCTTCATAATCTTATTGCTTTCATCCTGGATAGACTTTCCTCCAGCTTTAACGATCGCTCCTGCTGCTCCCCCACCATGCTGTAGTTGATTATTAGCGGGATTTACGATTGCGTCAACGATTTCTTTGGTCAAATCACCTTGGTATACAACCAATTTCACATTGTTGTTGATTTTGCAAGATAGCTTTTCACAAACAAGATTTTCTGTGTTGGATGAGCTTTTGGAAGAAGTACCACCATTTTTTGTACTTACAGCTTTCCCTTTCAAGAAATCTTTGGCTGCTTGTACTTTTTCCTTTTCGCCATAAATCGTCAGTTCGTCTGGGTTTTCAGACGCTTCGATGACGACAGAAAATATGGAAGAAGCTTCGGAAATAGCCTCATGTGGTAGGGTTGGGACAACTTCTTGGTGCATTTTTGGATTTTGGTTTTGATAAAAGTCGACAAAATCACCTGAAGCCCGTAAAAATGTAGTTTCATCCACGTCAGTGCGAGCAGTAGCTTTCAATGTTTTTTCACTCTTCGACTGATATTCAAAAGTTATCTCTTGGCAGACACTTTCAAGCTTTTGAAACACGTCATAGTGGTATGCCATGATGTAACGAAGAAACAAGTTAGTCACCATAAAAGTTTCTTCCATATGCTTACTGTGTGCTAATTGGTCAAATTCCGTCGGTTGATCTCCAGTCAAACCATAAAGCTAGGAAGAAACGAGACATGTAGAATACCTATAGAATATGCGGTGGGTTAATCCAGCGGTGGATTAAAGCGAGGAGCATTTCACTCCAAAAATTTCGTACCCTTTCCAAAAAATCCCGGACTTCGAAAACTCCTAAAAGGTCATGCAAAAATCAAGGAAAATCCTTGAAAATTTCAAAAAGAAGTCGAGAAAAATCCGAATAGTATCATAAGAGTCCAAACAAACTGATATAGCACTTTGAAAGCTAAAATCCGGAGGAGTCCAAAAAGTCTGGAGAAAAATCAGAACATTCATTGCGGAAATCTACGGATTTTTGAAAGTCCGAAACTCCGGCATATCTTATTGTAAAATCCCCCTAGGACTACAGACCTTTGGCACCCTTGGGAAAATCTAGATTGTGAGGTTACAAATATAAGGACTCATGATGTTCGTAGGTTGCAAACGCACCCGCCCCCGTTTTAGGACTTTGTTGCTTCGTGCTTGGGAGTAGTCTTCGCTTTTAAGCGTAAGTTTATGTTGACTGATGATTAATAATGTATTCTGCGTTTAAAACAGTAAGCATGTGCCACTGCTAAAGTTAGCGCTCGAATTGGTTACATCTGATAAAATATTAAGTATTTGCAACATAATTGATTTATATGACGAATTTGTGAAGTATTGCAACTTTTCATGAAAGTTTCTTGTAGTCTGTTTTTTTGTTGTTCTAATGAGTGTCCTGGGGCAGTGTCCCACACCGGGGGTGTCTTTGTACTGCACAGCTGAACGCCACTCCACTTGTGAAACATCTATCAAATGATGCATTGATATTGCAGACTAGTCCCTAGTTTTCTTTTGCGCGTGATTACTTTTGTGTCATTACCTAACCGAGTTCTGTACTTAGTCCGGTATTGCAAGCTGAGTTTGTATAAAGTAACCGACGTTAGCTACTGCAAATTGGTCATTGTTTCCTCGTTTCAAAAGCTTTTTCAATGCAGTCAGTACAAAACGAATGACCACATATTATCCAAATGAATGTTTTTTTCTTGTTGAAGTCAGACAAATGAAGGGATCATTCGTCGTCCTTTGAAATTGCGTCGGTATCTGGTTTGAAACTAAACTAGTTGCGAAGTAATTGATACGGTTTGATCTATATTTTAACTTTTTCTACCTAATGAATTCTTCTTTTGGTTTGCATTTTTGAAACACAATAAAATAGAGCAGTCCTAGTTAACATAGAAGTAATAAGGGTTGGATGAAAATTTTTCCTTTCAGCTGCATAGGCTTATAACGAGTTTTCGCTAGCACGTGGCCACGGAGAACTTGCCTGTTTAACCATGCACGGCCGCGCATGAATTACAAAAGTTATCTACATATAAACGTACCTGCGGGAACTGGTATTGCTGGGCTTGGCTGGAAAATGTACCGAATTCACTGGCGCAAAAACCTGTCAATTCCTCCAAGGGTGCATTTTGTTTTACTTCTCCTAAACTATTTGCCATCAGATTCACAATCTCTTTGACTGGATCTCTGCTTGTAGTGTAGCTGAACTTTGGAACTGTTAGACGTTTTAGATTTTCTTCGCGTTTTGTGAGGAGACTTTTTGTGTTGTCAATCCTCTCTTTCTGAGACGAGATGATTTCTTCCTCCGAGCCTTGTTCGATCAACGTTTTCGACAGTTGAACCGACCGTTGCATGCTTTCTACATATTGCTTCGTTGCATTTGTTTGGGCGTCCAATTTCTTCCGTTCGCCTCTGTATTTTTCCTCTACTTGTTTCAAAAGTTTTTCAGCATTTTGATTTAAAGTTTTATTGACTTCTTCTGCAATATATTCCTTTCTTTGTCCTATTTCATTTCTTACTCGTGCAACATTATTCTCAAGTATTTTAGTGACAAGCGACAAATGTTTGAGACAAGCATTTCCTTCTTTTAAAACGTTTTCCATCTCGTTATTGTTCGAGGCAAGTAGATCCTTGTATTTGCTAGCTATGTCTTTGACAAGAAAACACGTATGATTCTGGTTGCGGTGTTTAAAATCCATGCAGTCTCTGCATATTAGTTTGTCGCATGTCTCACAGTAAACTTTCAAAGCCTCACCTTCATGTTCACTGCAGTAGATTCTGCCCTTCATTTTCGCTCGATTCTCTGGCTTCGATAACTCTTCCATGCTTAAAACTTCATGATCTTTATGGCCTCGATAACCATTGTGGCCTGAAAGACATTCTCGACATAAAAACTTCTCACAATTGACACAACGAGCAACTGACAAACCCTGACTACAATTGTGCGAACAAGGAACTCCTATATCACGATCAATTGCGGCAGTCGCTTCGACCATGTTACAAATAAAATGATTTCGAGGCATATCAACAACTTGCTTTTGAGGATCGAGTACAAAAGATGCGCGACAATTCGGACAGCAAAATTCACGAATTGGCCGCCTTGCTTCGTCACGAGCTTTTTGTACAACACCTTGCAGACATTCCAAGCAAAACGAATGACAACAGGGAAGCGTTCTGGGGTCTTTCAACGTCTCTAAACACACTGCACATTTCAAATGTTCTTCGAGTTTATATATTGGGTCAGATTCTAGTGAACGAGCCATTTGGATTTCAGAGAAAAATTGTCTTAAGACATTGGCCACCTTATCTTATTGACTTTGAAATCAAAAATGAAAATCAACAGAGCGAGGGAAGCTTACATAACTCTGGATCCTGTGGAGAAACTTTGTCCTTTATTGGCATGAGTGAACAGTATTATTTTGCTTCTTAGATAATATATTCTTAGTAAATTCTCTCATGCAGCCTGAAATGAAAGTGTGATACCAAAATTGCGAGCACTAAACTTACGAATAGTGAATTCCCCAAGTGTTCACCATGCAAATGATAAGCCATGATGTGAGGTTCCTGCTTCCTATAATAATACAATTATTCAGTCACAGCATTCCACAAGTCTTTGCATGAAAATGGAGTATGATTGAACAAACACAATGTGCTAGCCATTATTTATCGTCACTTGGTTATTTTAACATCACTGTAATGTAGACTACGATGCGTTAAAACTAACGCGATGTAACATCGAATG